>MVGT01001275.1:75078-90014 GCA_002174775.1 Macleaya cordata
TTTCTGCGAAGATCCTTATGCATTTTAGTGCTACCAGGATGAATAGTATAATGAGATCGATGAGCTTCATCTAAAATTTCTTTCCTCAATTGTGCATCTCTAGGTATCCAAAGTTGATTCCTAAACCGAAGACTATTATCAGCATGTAACTCCCAATCAGCATTATCAGTATCTGCAGCCTTTTCTTTGTACCTAGCAAGTTCCCTGCTTTCAGCTTGTGCTTTAATAATTTTCTGTATTAAAGAAGGCTGAAGTTGCATCTGGGCTATATAACTATTGTACCTGTCTTTATTCGTTGGATTCAGATTATATGATGTAGCTGCATCTAATAACAACCATTCTTTTACCATCATGTGAGCAAGAATACCTTCTTTTTTACGACTAAGTGCATCTGCAACCACATTTACTTTACTTGGGTGATAATGTAGTGTGAAGTCGTAATCATTTAAGTACTCCATCCAACTTCTCTGTCTCATGTTAAGTTCCTTTTGAGAGAATAAATATTTGAGACTTCAACTTTTTTTTTTTTTTTCTAATGGAGCCATTCGATAAAATCTAATTGAGATAGGAGAAGTACTTGGCAAAAGATCGATAGAAAAATCTATCTCTCTCATTGGAGGTAGCCCTGGTAATACTTCTGGAAATACATCTTCAAACTCTTTAACAATTGAAATTGTATCAAGAGATAATGTTGGTCATTTATCTTCTTTAATACTAGCTAACAACCCAATTTCATCTTCACTACCTACATTCTTTATCTTTCTTGATTGAGTTACCGGTTTCTTAAAACCAGTAAAAGTGAATGTCGGTTTTCTTGGTATTTGAAATGTGACTGTTTTCGCAAAACAATCCACATGAGAGTGATACGCAGCTAACCAATCCAGACCAAAAATGACATCAAAATCTTTTAAATCTAGCACTACCAAATCTGCCTTCATCTTTTGGTTATCAACATTCACTATGCACGATTGACAAACTCTAAAAGGTATGGTCTTACCTCCCAATGGTGTACATAATAATAATTTCTTTCCGGTCTCTGTCATTACCAATCTAAGTAATTCTACCATGCGTGTATCGATAAAAGAATGTGTAGATCCAGAATTAATTAAAATATGAACTGAATGACGAAATAAGGAAATTGTACCTTCCTTTACTTGATCAGAAGTAGATGCATCTTCCTGTGTTATGGCATAAAGAAAAACATCCTCCCGTGGCATTTCTTACACAGGTGTATCTTCTGTAACAATAGTGTAAAGCGTCCCCTGTGTCTGTGGCGATGAAAATCCCATCTGTCTTGGTAGTTTCGGGCACTGCCTCTTAATGTGACCCATCTCATTACAGTTAAAACACTTGATCTGACTTGGATTACAACCCAATTTGCTTTAAATAACCTCTTCAATTGATTTAGACCTCCGAATCTTACAATCTAACCCAAAATAATAAATTTGGGTCAAAATCAACCTTCCCAATTATCAATTTCATCAATTAAGGGTTTGAAAGGTCTAATCAAACCTTAAACTATTAACAAAATCAACCATAAAATTGAAAACTAAGATTAACAACATAAAGTATCTAATTAAAAATAAAATGAAAAGCTAGGATTTCAAATTTATACCTCAATCCACAAATTAAATGGTCCCTACGATTTCCCCCATCGGACCATCGTCATGATCTTCTTCTTCTCTCTCTCTTTCTCTCTTCCTCTCTTTCTCTCCTTCTTCTCCTTCTCTTTCTTCTCCTTCTTCTCCTTCTCTCTTCTCACCGTTTCTCTATCTCTGTCTTTCTATCTCTATAATAAAAGAGAGATTTCTCTCTCTCTTCCTATAAAACTAATAAGGGCGGTGGGAAAAAGGCCCTAAAAAAAATTAAAATTAAAAAAATAAATGATTATATAGGTTATACTAAGGTGTATACACATACATACAACTTATGCGTATACAAGGAATAACTTATAAAGTTACTCTTAAATACATCACCCATACATATATATATATATAGTGTATATACACAATTAAATAAAGTTTAATTGGTCAAAATCAAGGTCAAAATCGCGGGTACCTTCGGTATTGGTCAAAATCGTGTTCCGGGCCTTGATTTGGGATCATCTAGTGTCCGATTTTCGCGCGTGAGTAGTCAAAATTGAATAATTTTTCTAGATCTATCCATTTGTACGGTTCGATTCTTCAAATTATGCTCCGAACAAAAACTCATTATTTAATCCTAGATTTAATTATTTTAACACCTAATAGGTTCCACGATTGAAGCATTGGACTCGACTCAACTTGACTCACCAAAGTCAACAAAATTATTTTAGGTCATTACAGTATTTTGATGGTAGTGGTGGGGAAGATGAAGGTGGTAGGATGTATTTTGTTTTGTGGGGTGGAGATAAAAATAGCTTCCCCTCTATCCAAAATGGTTTGGGCTTAGAGGCCTAACAAAATTGCTTCCCCTCCATCTAAAATAGCTTCCCCAATAACAACCCCCTAAATTTATATAGTTAACCGCCATCACGCTTCCATTCCATTCCTTATTCCTTGGGCATTTGAAGAAAGGCTACTGGGTTATGTAGAGTTGATAACATAATTACAAAGTACGTGGTTCGTTGATTTTATGCAATTAGATGATCATTTTATGAAATTTGTATTGTATGTTCCAAGTAATTTACGAATTATTCAAAAAATTTGTGTTGTTTTAGTAATTTGTTGTGTGCAAATATCTGCGGCAGCCTTGAAGAAAATATTAAGTTGTATTTGATAGCAAATAAGTGTGTTATGTGGAATTATATTCCTTGGGGGGCCAAGGAAATCTATTCCATCGAATTACATTGAAAACTAACTATTAGCCACACTTTTAAGTGAGTGGGCTCCTAATATATTCCATTGAATTGAAAATACAAACAAATAATGAAATTTGTGTTGTTCCTGCGCGTTAAACTAACCTAATTCTGTAGAATTTAAACGCTAATAGAGCCTTGGACAATTTTGAAAGGAAATTGATACACAGCCATTGTTACAGCTCATTGGGCTAATTTGAAGCTGATTCAAACTCGATCCATTAAAGACAGTAAAGATAAAGATGTTATGGTGCACACAGATTTGAAACCCAAGTTATGGTATTAGAGGTTTTAATCGAGTTCCACAAAAGGGATTCATCTTTAATTTAAGTCTAATTCTAAAAAAAAAAATCGAGTTGCAGCCAAGAAAATTAAAATAGTACAAAACTAAAGTTCAATTCCAGGCATATACGGAAACGCACCTTGGACCCTACATGCATTAAATTACTGTATCCACGTACACCAAGAAGATGCTTAATTACAGCGCGCATTGTCGGCCTAAATCTATAATTCCCTTAAGATTTTGATGGAGTTCGATCTTATGTGTGTTGTATGGAATATGGATAATGTCTAGTAGATATATAATGGACCCCTCATTTCATGTATAGAAAAGTATTGTGCACTCATGTTTGTTTTGTTTTTATTAATTACTAGCTAGGGATGTGCTGGTTAGGTTTTGATAGGGTTGTTCACCTTCCATACTTTATTGATTGGACGATGCAATGTAGAATCCAACTTTAGAAAACATGTAAATGCAGCATCTCACCTCACTGTTTTTTATTTTTGTGATATGGATGTCTAGACCTGTTAAAGCAGCATTTGATATGGATGTCTAGACCTGTTAGAACACCTGAGTAGTTTTGAGGGTAGAGAGTTCTTTTAGGAATTTCTTCATACCAAGAACACATCCCGACGCACAGCGGAACAGGCTTACACATCTTGAATCTTAATAACGATGAATTAACAAGTAAATATAACAACGAAGATAAAAACAAGCATCAACCACAACACAAGATATACATAGTTCACCCTCACGGGCTACATCCACGACCAAATCGGTGTACTGGAGAAACTTTTACTATTATCAAGAACATATTACAATGCTTCTTACACAACCAACCAGAATAAATACACATCAAGGATGTTACAAGACTTACTAGTGAATACCAACGAGAATCCATTAGAGATCGATTCTCTATACTACTCCCAACAGCAGACTCACATCATCTTCAACCTTAAAAGTCTATCTCTATGGTTGTATATAGTAACAGAGGAGAGAACACATAGAGAATACTAGAAATTTAGGTTGGGGCCCCTGCCCCAACCCCCATGAAGAAACCCTCAAACCTTAGATCCTCACACACCCTTTCTCTCTCTCTCAATAAGTCTCTCACATTTTAGAATTTTCACCACACAAGAAGACCAAAACCCTAGATTTACCTCTCCTTGAACCTTAGGAACTCCACCACCTTCACATTGACGCCTCTAGGCACTATCTAGTACACTTTTGGGACGACCTAGGACCTCCTTATTTATAGATTTCCTCAAATCGACTTTAAAACTGCCTAAACATGCAACAAACCCAAGCGGTATCATTACTCACATTCTCAGTATCGATACTACCATAATCTGATGTCCGTTTCAATCGTGGTATCGATACCACTTGAAGATTTTTGCCAAAAACTCTACATGTTCCTCGTGTTCATAGTTACTGGATACATTTAGAAAATAAATATCGTCAAGCTGATTTCGGCTTTTAAATTGTAAGGTGAGAGCTTTTACCAATGGCCAATAGGCCACCTCGTCTACTATACTAGTGGAGAGCATTGTGATTCGATTCATGGCAAGTGTATTTGACTAATGTCTATTATTGTAACGCGTCTCAAATTTCGGTGAGAAAATTTGTATACTCGCACGTTATGTTTTCCCGTGACTATATTAAATAACTAACACCATGCAAAACTGCTATTAGTGACTTATACATTAACGTGTTATAAGATTGCACAATTATATATAAAACCGTCTTAGCTAGACGAAAATAAGAAAAATTATGGAAGTACCTGATACTATGAATCCCAAGTATAGTGTCTTCCTATGCACGCAAAATAGTTATCCACGGTAGTATCAAGAATTGTAGCAAGATCATAACAACTACTATATACTAGTTTATATCGATCGTACGTTAGTGACTATTTGATTGGAAAGAAATATGTTCTATAAAAGTATGTTCATTTCTATCAATTCTGCGAAAATATGTTCACGCAAAAAATGCTTGGACGTTATTGTGTACACTCATAAAAATGCTCATATTATTTATTACTTAAAATAAATAAATTTGTCTTTTTTTTAAATGATTTCCATAAAATGGTGCTTCTTTTGCAATGTGCCGAATAGAAAAAGAGATTATTATTATGAGTTAACTGAGGATGGGAGTATGGGAGGGACACATGACATATCCATAATAGTATATGGATTTCTTTTTAGTTGAAGTTTAATATATATTACACACTAGTTAAGTTTAAATCATTGATTACTTTTTGTAAAGTGCTTTTTATAAGAGGATTTGAGGTGAGAATGATGGATGTCTTCCTTTTGTTTCACACCCATCAATTCCCCTTTCAAAATTTTTGTAAGTACCCTAATTAGAAGCTCAAATTAGTAAAACACCCAACATTTTTTTGGATTATTAGTGTCTCATCATTTTATTAAAGAATACTAGCTGATAAATGACCAATTTTTTTTTGTCAAACTTTGAATCTAAAATTTTAAATTTTGACTAACAAATGAGTCAAAATATTTGAATTATGTGTGTTTCCATACGTCAGCTGTGACGATCCAAGTCAAGAAAGGAGATTCCCATAAATAGAAAACGAAAAATAAAATACTAATTTTCTAAATTAATCAAAGAGTTGAAGTCCAATAAAATCCTTATAAATGATTTAAAAAAGGAATTATAATAAGGGTGTTTAGTAATTTGAATTGGAGTACATTCCAATTTAAAAGTCCAGATCATGAATGAGATTTGGTAAGGTAGGTTTGATTGAGAGTGGGTTTTGAAAGGATTCAAAGAAGCATGGAATGAGCAAGTGAGATGGGTGTTTGGGGCGTGCCATGTACTACTTGGCACGTGACTAGCTCACGCCATTCGTAAGTCCAGGGACCATTAAATTGAGGACCGTGACTAGAGAGCACAGTTGGACGAAAATTAAATACCCTAGCCTGGATCTTCTTCTTTCTGATCTTTTGCATGTTTACATTCATAGATGTTATTAATAGGGTAGTTTTAAACACAAAAGTAGATGATGATGGATATGTCATTTTCAGATTTTATGCAGATGGGTTACAAATGCGTGCATCACAAGAGGCTCCCCCTCCAACGAGGCACAACGTTATCATGAGAGTTAAAAGGTTTTTGGGATGAGTAATGCTAGAGGAGATTTTTTGGGAGGTTTTCTTTGTAGGGCTCACGTGGAAATAATTTAAAGGTTAATTTTTTGTTGATGATTTTCTTACCGTGTAGATCATTGCCACCTAAAATTATATCATTCTATGACATCTAACCCCTTATCTACATAGTTAAATTTTGTTCTATTGCACTGTTAAAATTTAGATGATAATTTTAAGGGTGTTAAAAATTTTTAAACGGTATAATTATGATGATTCACATAATGAGGAAATCATACTCACAAAAAATCAGCTTATAAATCATCTCTATGTGAGCCCTACAAGAAAAATCTCTTCCAAAATCTCCCCAAAGCATTACTTTTTGTATAATTAAGCCTAAATTGTGTCTAGACTAGCAACAGGTTGGGGTCAATCTTAGGCTGGTTGATGGGTTAAGATTGATCAACCTTACTTCACTTGCTTATAAAGTGGGTTATCTTTATACCCTCACCCTAAAAGGGTTGGCCCTATCTGGAAATACGTACTGCTTTTGATTCCCCTAGATTATTCTGTTCTTATGATACCAATTGACGCAGCGGAAAAAATGATAAGAATTCTAGTTCATCGTCTAGAATTGAAGAACATCAAAATAACTCTCAACTAATGAGAAAACTCAATTATCATTAATCAAAAACTGTATTGTTGTATTGTATCAATAAATTGTCTACTACATCTCCTTATATAATAATAAGGGTTTCCTAAACCTAATAGAACTGTAATTGAAAAGAAACTTCCAATCTAACAAGGAAACTGCTAAATAATAAAAGAAAAATACTCAAAATAATAGAAATTACTAGCTAAAATTTTAAAACTACTAAATTCTTAATTAAAGTTAAAATTTAAGACGGACCCACGAAATCTGTCCTGCATCAAGGGCTTGGGGGTTTCAAGAGTTGGGTTCAAACACAAGTGTAGAAAAATGAATTCAATGTAAAATTCTGGCGAGCTTGAGCATATTGCCTTGAGTTGATATTACTATCCAGATTCTACATGCTCCACCTACCTTATTCTTAAATTGTTTACAAAATTTACTTCTACCCGTCTTATTCTTACAATCGGAGTACACCTGCCCATAAGACACATGTGAAGATGATCTAAGAGCTGAATTTATTTTATGTGATACTCATGGATGTGGGTCTTTGACCGAACCACATTATATCTTTTGTGTTCTTTCTTCTCTATTTTCTATTTTTATTTATCTCAATTGTGAATTTACCAACAAACTCAAAAGGGTTTGGGTTTGGGTTGTCTTATGTAGGGGTTAGGTGATTGCCTGTGGGGTTATATAGGTTGGAGGTTTTGGTTTACGATCTGCTCCTTCCATGTGACTTTTGTTAATTAATAAAGTCTCCCTCCCTCGGTTGCAGAGGTTCCTTTAAAAAAATAATCAAATAACATTTTTTTAGAGAAACCATGAGTCCATGACCAACAAAATACGTGACCTATGAGAATTTGTGACGCATAGATCTATGACCAAAACAGATTTCACAAACGTTAAGACTATATGGGCTCATCCAATTTTCTCTTTATTTATTTTTTGATTTCTGTATGCTAATTAATTATATTTAGCATGCGACAATTGACTTGTCAATCCGTATTAAGTATTTTCATCACGAAAAGAAATTCATATTAATTATTTTTCTTTCTTACGTATACGACATTGAGAATTAAAAGATCGACGTATATAATGTCGCAATGTTGGCCACATTTTCGGATAATCATAAATCATATAATATATTACACGCGTTGCATATTAATGTCACAATTTACAACATGTATGTTCTTAATAACCACTATATATAAAACAAATTAAATAATTTAATAACTTATATTGGGTTTATTCTTCTTTCTCCTTTTTGTTTTTTTTTTCAAAAGAAAAACACACACTATATATTATATATCAGAATCGATCAGGGACTGTAAAAGGAGGTGCAACATAATTAAGTAAAGCAACTGTTTAACTAGGTTTTTGGAGAAGGTATCTTCCTTCCTATTTTAGCTGTCATACAAGAAGTTTCATCACCTTGAAAATTAACAAAAGAGGTACTGAACCGAGGATTCCTTGCAAAAACTTGAGAAACTTCTTAAAGGAGAGTATCTTTCACTACCCAACAATATCTTTCTTCTTTTTCGTGCTGTGGCATTTGAAGAGGATGACATCGCTTTTAAAAAAAGGAGCTCCTTGATGTTAAGCTCCACCCATTTTGTTGCTTCAATTACAACACAAAACTGACCTTATAATGTTATTATCTTTTATTTTTTTTAATCTTCGATTGACTATAAGTGTATTCTGTATTCATTGTGCTTTATTATATTTTGATATCTCAAAAATACTGAGCAATAATTCCATGCTTGAAAGATGGGTAGCAATTTCATCGACAAAAGGATTATTAGCAAATGCCATCTTAAGCAAGTGCCAATTAGCTTATTAGCTAGCTCGTAAAGTATGTTGTTAGTGATAGCAGAGATTAAGGTTCAAATCCTACTTGCGTTGAAAATTATTGGATGACGTGCATAATCTAAGAGTCCTATTGTTATCGGTTGATCATTTGGTGCTTAATTGCAGGTTTGCGGTATCTATAACTTCTTTTCGCTGACTGTTAGTAGCATTTTTCTCTTATGCTTATGCTAGTACTTGTAATTGAGCAATAGTTCCATCATAAAAAGAAAAAACAAATCTCATGTTAAAGTGCTTATATAGGTATTAAAATATTCGGAGAAAGTGGCAAAATGGTAAATAATAGAAAACATGGCTTTTTTTTTTTGCAAAGTCAGGATTCTTTGACATCTTGACAAGTTTACACTCAAATTCAGTGGGTTGTGTGAGCCCACATGGAGATGATTCAAGAGCTATTAGGTGAGCATGGACGTTCTCCTAATCATGTAGATGATCATCCTCACAAAAATTAACATCATTTTAAAATTTCTAACCCTATCTAACGTTGAGCTAAAAATTTTAATTGAATAATTTCTTTTACTGACAATTTTAAACCAAGTTTTAGTTGGGTTACTAGATTTAGAATGGTGTGATATTTTGTAGTTGCTAGGAGATTATCCTCACCAAAACTCATCCCTTAGATGTTAGATCGATCTTTGCGATATAAGCGAAGTGCAACCAATAAATGGGGTGTTAATTAGAGCACCTTCTCTATGCTTGTTTGATGTCGATGTTCTCCTCTCTTACATCTTTGTTTTTATTTGTAATTAGATAATAAAACCATTCTCTAAACAAAATATTTTTTTGTTACTTTATGTGTATTTTAATGTACTTCATATCTAAGTGGTTAGAGCGTGGAATGGGAGCGTCAAAACTGTCAATTAAAAAATATTATAATTAAAAATTTCTTCGGAGCCGAACGCGACGTTCCAGAGCAGCAACAACGTCTCCCCTATACCACTGTTATGGTTACAAAGTTTCATATTATACAACACACCATTGAGTATTGAGATTGTATGTTTTTCAAACCTCTTATGCATGGAATCTCGTCATAGGTGTCTATTAAAATAAATTTCATTTTCTTTTTTTAAAATAGTACTCACAATTTTTTTTTAAATAGTGTCGACATTGTCTTACGAAGGTAATTTAATTCTTTAATTTAATTTCAGACCATGTTTTGTGGCGTATCTCTAATTTTTAAAGCACTGGGGTCATGTCAAACTAGGGAGCATGTCCAAAAAAACTCAAAGGTGTTCTGATGGAGAACTAATGATCTCCAAAGGATTATAGTCTGTTTGGACAAGGGATTTTAGGGAGGGATTTTGTGGGGACCAGGAATTTTGAGAAAAAATATAACATGATTTTTCCACCAAATCCCTGGTCCCCACAAAATCCCTCCCCCAAATCCCTTGTCCAAACAGACTATTAGTGAATCTCTAAAAGCATGAATTTTGGATTCTTTAGTATGTTTGACCACCATTAGGCCTTTCTTAGGGGTGATTTTTTTTTTCGCCACTAATTAGTGGCGGGCCCTCATAAAATACTCTTTATTTTTTACCACTAATTAGAGGTAGTAAGAGGCAAATCTTTAATTATGAGATTCAAACCCATTAGTGCTTTGAGATCATTTGCTACTACTTAATAGGCTTGAAGCCCAAATTTAAAGGTTTACTACTAATTACCACTAGTTATGGCATTTACGATGGTTTATTTCGTAAGTTATATATATATGGATAAAATATTGCACAGTAGAGCCAATGTATTTTACATTTTAGCTTACAGGAGAGAAACGTAAGCTATATTTACATGTTTCCAAATTCAATCTCCATATTTTTAGTTGAGTGGTGTGCAGGGTGGGAGTCTGAGCTTGGGCAGGGCTAGAGCACCTAGCACCAGGCAGTGTCCAGACAACCCACCCCATAATATATATATATATATATATATATATATATATATATATATATATTTTTATTATATAATGTGCTGGGTGATGTAGGGTGAGGGCGCTTGGTACTAAGCGGTGCGCAGGCAGCCTGCCCCATACTTTTTTAATTTTTTTTAATTTTCTAGCCTATTTTAGGAATAGTTGGGACACAGTGGTTATTTAAAAAAAAAAATACCCGATGTATCCCTAATTCTATTTTTTATTATTTTTTACAAAAGAACTTTTGTAAACCGATGTGCAACTCATACATGTAGGGTAAATTTTGGTAAGCTAACCACCACATTTTAGCTTACCACCACTGTGACTGACCTTAGTAGTGATAAACAAAAGTATTTTGTGTAGGCCCGCCACTAATTATTGGCAAGAAAACAATCACCCCCTCAGTATTATGCTAATATTTGCACGATTCGAATAATAGAAAATGCCACAATCTTTATAGGTTTTTGCGTAGTGAATTTCAATGGCCCTACGAATGAGTGGTATATAAAATGACTGAATATTCACAGCATTTTAAAACTGCTAAAGGCGCTTATAATTCCACTCCTTTGAAAACTAGAGAGAATGGGAGCCAACTCAAAATAATAGAGTAAAAGGGTTCGTCCTCTCATTTTTTTCGATTATGCCCCTGTATACCTATGCCCTGGGTTAGTACCCAAAACCAACACTGGTGGCACCCAACCCACCCCAATGTCTTATCTTCTCTTTCTCTCTGTACCCCCTCCACTACAACACCAAACACGAAGATCTCTACCACCGTCTAAATCAGATATCTCATATACAACATATTCTATCTCATAATAGCATTCTTTATGCAATAGATTGTTGCATATGAAATCATATGCAACTTATTATGTCACATAATATCATTCCTTATGCAGTAAACAGTTGCATATGAAATTATAGATTTTGTTTAAAACTTAGCCCGATCTTCACTTCCGAACTTGGACGCCGATCTCTTCCTCTAATGATGACTTTGTTGTATCCTTTTGTGAATTGAACAACTAGAGTTTTGAGAGAGAGAAGAGAGAGAGAAGAGAGTGAGAGAGATAGAAAGAAGACAATATTCGTGCTAGAGAGCACACCACTGATCTCTTCCTTCGATGAACAGATCGAGAGAACAATTTCACATTTTCGGTATGTTCATCGCCTATCTGCTCTTCTCTTTTTTTTCTCTCCTTCATTTTCTCTCTCTACCCCCTCCACTCTAACACCAGAAATAAAGACTTCCTCTCTCTATCCCCTCCACTCTATCGGATAAGGAGATCGGAGTCCAAGTTTAGAGGTAAAGATCAGGCTAGGTTTTAAACGGAATCTATAATTTCATATGCAACTATATGTTGCATAAGTAATTATATTATGGGTCACGAGTTTCATGTTTTAGATTTCACGTGGGTCGAATTTAGTTTGGGGGTGAGGGGTAGAATTGGCAGAATTTAAGAAACTGACCCATTTACTAAATTATTTTGGGTTGGCCCCCATTCTGTGGAGTTTTTGAAAGGTGTGGAATTTTAACCTCCTTTGCCCTACAATTTTTTTTTGCATCTTTTTTTGTAGGAATATTGCAAATCACCATGAAAACATAACATTGGTACTCACAAAAAAGAACCTTACAAAGTTGAGGATTTGATGTGAACATGTTTTCCTGAGAAACCTGTTCCCGGGGATTCACATAACAACTAAACAGACCAGGAAAATTAAAATTTTAATGATGAATCCCTGGTCCCCATCAAATTCCTCATTTAAAACTCTGCAACGGACCAAAAAGCTAACTTTCGTCATTTTGACTTGACGATCGATGACCATCACTATGATCACATTTATTCCCATTGCTTGGACCCTAATATTAAGATGCATTAAGGAATTAATAACCTGTTCAGATAAAGCCCGATTTATACATGATATTAATTGGATTAATTATTTTTTTGCACGGTATTGGATTAATTAATTATATATATCGTTCTACAATACCATGATGCATGCGAAATGGACCCAATTATTGGCAAGTGTACTATAAGAAATTATGTAAATAGTATAGATATACAGTTCGTCAATTCTTAATTATATAAGTCTAAATATGTTAGTTAGTTAGTTAGGTCTTAATATTCTGTTTTATTAATATATGTAATAAATAAATAAATAAATAAATAATCCATGACTAAAATTATCGAATTTTGTAGTGTTGATCATTTAGCTATACATATATAATAATTTTGACTTGCCTATCATTAACATAATATATTATTTTCATTATCGAATAATCATACTAATTAATTAATCATCCTTAATTTTTAATTTCTTATGTTCATGTGTCACTTCATGGTCGATCGGAGTTTTACACACAATGTCGCCATGCAGACCACGTCAAAGAGACGTCATTCACTTATATATATATAGAGAATATGGTAGGCGGATCGAATAATCATTTTCTCTTAAAAATAATCTTAATTAACTAATTAATTTAGTAAGACGCGCAGTTGTGATTGGTAGATGTACACCCGAGTAGGGAGTTAAATGCATTATAAGTTTACGAGTTCGAAGGCACGCGCGATGCGCATGCGTAACGCATATTAGCCATTCAATTTTTTTAAATATATTATTTTTATTATGCATTTGTAAATAAAATATAATACTAATCTAAAAAAATAACAAAAAATAGTAAAATCATTAAAATGTATGGCCATTAGTGTAAAAAAAATATGACACAATTAGTGTATTGCAGACAGTTGCTAATGTATGGCGCATTCTAATTTACATGCTATAGACCATTACAATGAAAAACAATTCGTATAAGAAGACTAACAACATCAAGATACATTTAACAATTTTTGTACTTCTTTCGAATAAATAAAAAAAAACAAAAAAGGTATATAGAGAAATAAAAAATTAAAACTGGACTCTAACCAAACAAATGTGGCATCAAAATCACTTGGTGAACCTGAATTTACTTCGACTATTGAAATTCAAACAAATTGCTGATCAGGATAAATAGATGCTTCCCGTCAAACAAAAATACACCAAATTACCACCAATATATAAAATTAAAGAAGGGAAAAAAAATTAAACATACATATTGTAGTGTTAGGTTACTTACATTGCTACAGACAAAACCAAAGAGAAGAAGAAGAATAAGGTTCTTTAAATTTACATGACATGAGTCCACCCAGCATAAAATCTCTCAATTATTCTTAAAAAAAAAAAATCATAAGCATCATCTTGAAAAAAAAAACAAAAAACCATTTGCTATTTTTTTTTAAAGAACCCAATCTCTTAACAGAAATCGGCTTAAACTTAAAAGATTAAAAAAAAGTGGCATATACTTGGATCCACTTATCCTTTTTCAAGCAAAAAAATTCTGAAATTCAGGTTGATCTTGGATCTCATCTTCTTCTTTAATGTGGGGTAAATTGAGAGTTTAGATTCAACATGGGTGCACACAGATTTCTGTTGGTTTAAAGAAGAGTACTGGTTAATTTGTAAACTTTTGTGGTTTATGAAGAGTATATAAGATTACCATTTTACCCCTATCATTTTGCATTTGTACTACATATAGTTAACAAAGTTAAGGGCATTATAGGTATATTTAATTAACCATTGTTCCGTTTGAGATCGTGGAGAGAGGTTGGAGAAAGATAGTGTGAGAGATTTTAGGAGAAATTTATAGTTTTTTACAGAGCTAAATTCTGTTGTAACTCCCTTTAAACATAGATTACTGTAATACCCCTATTAGATATGTTTATATTATTTTTCACTAAGTATAATTAGGGGTATTTTTAGTCACATAGAAAAAAGGCCAAGACCTCCAATGAAATCAAGGAGTAATTAGTTAGGATTCCTTAAAACGTGGGTGTATAACCACTCACGCATCATTCCAAACATTTAAGTGTTTAAATTATTTTAAAACTGTGTTAGTAAGATTACCAATTCGTCCCTAATATTTTATCATTAGTTATTTATTGTCAATAAATATCAAGGAAATTTGAAGTAATCTTTGTAGGAGGTGAGGCCATCCAACGAAATAACTACCTGGAAGGGGTATTCCCTTTATATAATAGTATAGATTATACCTAGAGAAAATGACAAAAAGAAAAAAAAAACTCAATAATAAGTTGAACTCACAAGGACCATTTAAGTACTAGATGGAAAGCGAAAAAAAATGCAATGTGGAAGACCACTTGTTAGAGTGGTTGGAAACATGGTTATCCAAATTGTAGGTTCTGGTTTCGAGTCCCGCAAAGGGGATTCATCTTTAATTTAAGTCTAATTCAAAAAAAAAA
>MVGT01001275.1:90366-103405 GCA_002174775.1 Macleaya cordata
CCCGCCAACCCGACCCTAACCCGACCCGCCAAAGTCGACCCTAACCCGACCCGTCAACTAAACGGATAGAGTTAGGGTTGACATTTTTGGACCCGCGGGTCAGTAGGGTCAATCGGCCCAACCCGCGGGTGACCCGCCAACCCGTGAATTATAATTTTTTTAAAAAATAACATTTTAGTTTTATTTTTTATAAATAATTTTTAATTTTAAATTTAAGTTTTAGTTAGTAATTTAATCTTTCAACTAATAAATTTGACAAATTTTAATCTAATTAATGAGTTTTAAGTTTAAAATAATGATTAATGAGTAATAAATAGTCCTTAAAATTTTTAAATTTTAGTTAGGGTTAACCCGCCAACCCGTTAGGGTCAACCCACCTAGAGTTAGGGTTTGAAAAACTGACCCATTTATTAAACGAGTCAGGGTTAGGGTTGAGCAATATTGACCCGTTAACCCACCAACTCGGCTAGGGTCGACCCTAACCCTAACCTGTTGTCAGATTTAGTAGTGGTTATATGCATCGATCTATATTAGCATAAACATGTTTTACTATATGTAAACCTTCTATGCTACCAACAATCACCCTTTATACATATGCTTTCAAAGAAGATCGATCAAGAAGGCGGTTGGGTTTTGAAAATGAAGGAGTTGAGCTTATGATCAAGATTATATTTCAACCCTTGTCAGCAATCATCTGAATTATACACGTTTAATGTTTGTATATTTTTTTTGTATTTCTGAGAAACGTTTACTATTTTTGTTCAAATGATACCTAATTAATTAATAATACGCACATTCTTTTTTAACTAAAACATTTATAACATGTTTTTATCGAATTGACGAATAAAATGGATAAAAAATACTCGTAGTCTATTTAATGTAAGTTAGACTAGCTTTTAATATATATAAAAAAAATACAAACTAATTGTTTAAGGGCGATTCTATGTTTTCTCTCCATGAAATTAGGCTGGAACCCCAATTCTAGCCATGCTTTAACTTCCCACCCAGCTAACTTTGGCTTTTTAAATGTAACCCAATTTTTTTTATCTTTTGTACATATGGCATTTTCATCTCTTTGACTTAGTTTTTTTTTATTTTTATTGATATATTTGCCCTTCCTTTGTTTGGAAAAGAAGTAATAGAGAGAGAAATTTTAAGGAGAGAAAGAGAGATCGTAGGTGCGATGGTCAGGGGCTGCCTTCTTCACCATTCTTTTTAGCGAGTTAGATCTACAGGCGATCACTTAATCTTCTTCTTCACCTTCTTCATCTTCTTCTTTTTCTTCTTCTTCCTCTTCTTCTTCTTCTTCTAGAGAGAGAATTTTAGAGAGAGAGAGATTGTAGGTGATGGGGGCTGCCTTCTTCACCATTTTTTTCGGCAAGTTAAATCTGCTGGCGATCACTTCATCATCTTCTTCTTCTGCTCTATATATCTTCACCTTCATCTTCTTCATTTTCTGTTAAAAAAATATATTATGCAACTGACATGCAAGTGAGATGCAACTGATGAGATGTAAGTGAGGTGCAACTGACATGCAAGTGATGAGGTGCAAGTGAGGTGCAACTGACATATAAGTGAGATGCAATTGACGTGCAACTGACATGCAACTGATACACAAGAGACTTGCAAGTGATATGCAAGTGATATGTAAGTGACATGCAACTGATATGCAAATGACATACAACTGATATGCAAGTGATATGCAAGTAACATGCAAGTGACATGCAAGTGACATGCAACTGATACGCAAGAGACCTGCAAGTGACATGCAACTGACATACAAATGACATGCAACTGACATGCAACTGACATGCAACTGACATGCAACTGATATTCAAGTGATATGCAAGTGACATGTAACTGATGCAACTGACATGTAAGTGACATGCAACTGACGTGCAACTGTGTGAAGTTTTATGCAACTGAGGTGCAAGTGAGATGCAACTATGTTCTTATGTTTTGAAAAACAAATCGATAACTAATCTAGATGATATCAGATCTGGAAATGAAAGCAATAGAAACCCTAGATCAAAGCAAATTAATATTTAGAAAAAAAATCCTAGATCTAAAAAAACCTTAGATCATATCTCTGTCGATCGTCTTCTCGTTCTTCTTTCCTTTCTCCCTCTCTCTTTCTCTTTCTGATCTCAACTCTGTTATCTTCTCCGTTCGCAGTGTCGTTAACGTCGGTTCTTCAACTCCTCTGCATTTTTGTCTCTCTTACTTCTTTTCTCTTTTTAGTTTTTAAAGGAGGGTATTATTGTCTTTTACTCTTTTTTGGGTTTTATTTAAAATGTTAATGTTGGGTGGGGTGGAACCTAAATATAAAGCTGATTTTGGGTTTATTTCCTATTGCTTGTTTTCTCACTTAGTCCCTAAGGACCCCAACTCTCTCAATTTCGCTCTTGGACTAACACTTTTGGGACTCAATGAAGTATGTAGAACACTTGGTATGTTGCTGAATTTTTCATACGGATTTTTCCATGAGAAACGTATTAACCACGAATTAAACCTACCCGAATATTCTTTGTACGCCAAATATTTGACCAAATTTTGGACCCCATTATTGGAAAAAATGGCTCGATTTGAGTCAATAGGAGGTACTATCGATACCCATTATGGTGGTATCGATACCAGCTGAAGAACCATCATCGTAGAGATCAGGGATGTCTAGAAGTTGCAATTTTTCAGGGACCTTGAGTATCGATACCAACACTTATGGGTATCGATACCTTCTGAATCGACCAAATCAGTTGGTGCCAGTATCGATACCCACTCACGAGAGTATCGATACCCCCCATTTTAGAAGTTGCAATTTTTCAGTTTTTGTTTTCCATTCAAAGTGTAACTCTTTCTAATTCGTGGGAACCCTTATGAATCTATAAATAGGGCTTCTCAAAGTAGTTTTTGTATCAGAGAGTTGTGAGAAAACCCTAGGTTTTATGAGAGAGCTCTTGTGGTGCTAAAATTATTGTGCTCTGATCATATTGAATAAGAAGTTGAATCGTTCCTGCCCCGTGGACGTAGGCACCTCACCGAACCACGTAAGTCTCTTGTGTTCTTATTTGTTTAGTTTCCGCTTTATTTATTTGCATCGTTAGATTTAATATTATTCCTGGGAGAGTGCAAAGTTGCATAGAATTTGGGGTCTTTGCACTTCAAATTGGTATCAGAGCTTTGGGTTACCACGACTGGATAATTTAGGCTATTTGAAGATTAAATCTAATTTAAAGGAGAAGATCAATGGGGAACACAAAGTTTGAAATTGAGAAGTTCGATGGATCAAACAACTTTGGCATGTGGCAGTGCAAAGTTCGAGATGTTCTAAATCAACAAGATTTAGAAATCACTTTGGGAGCAATGCCGGCGGGTATGGAAGAGAAAGAATGGAAGAAATTGAACAGTTAGGCATGTGGTATAATTATATTGTGTCTTACGAAGGGCATAAAATATTATGTAATGAAGGAAACCCTAGCAACAGATCTCTAGAGGAAATTACAGGAGAAGTTCCTTGTGAAAAGCATGAAGAATCGAATGTTTCAGAAGAAACGACTATGACGCCTCAATTTTCAACCAGGTATGTCCATACCAGACCATCTAAATTTGTTTAATAAGTTGATTGCTGATTTGGTTAATTTAGATGAGGTCTTTAAGGAAGAAGATAAGGCTTTACTTTTGTTATTTTCACTCCCGGAGTCATACGATAATTTTGTCAATACATTCATAAATGGAAAGACAACTACTCTTGATGAGGCAGTTGCTGCACTTATTAATTATGAATATAGAAGGAAGGATGGATTGGCTCATAGAGAGTCGACTTCAGAGGCATTGACTGTAAGAGGATGGTCTAATTAGAGAGGTTTTGGTAAGTCGCGTTTCAAGTTAAGAGGGAAATCTAAGGGAACACCAGCAATAGATGAATGTTCTTTTTGTTGTCAGAAGGGACATTGGAAGAAGGATTGTTCAAAGTTGAAAGACAAGGGCAAGGGCAAGATGGTTTCAGATGCAAACATTGCACAATCTGAACATGGTGGAGGTGAAAAGTCAGATGTTTCACTTACTGCTCCAGCACTAGGATCTGCACTTATTAGTTATTCTGACAAGTGGGTCTTGGATTCGGGATGTTTTTACCATATGTGTCCCAATAGGGAATGGTTCTCCAATTTTACAAAGGTAGATGGTGGAGTAGTTTTGATAGGAAACAACAGTTCCTATAAGACAGAAGGGATAAGAATAATCCAATTGAAAATGTATGATGGGACAGTTCATGAATTGAATGATGTTCGGTATATACCAAATTTGAAGAAGAATCTAATCTCACTTGGTGCGTTAGATTCTAAGGGTTTCAAAATCATTATGCAGGGTGGAGTTTTGAAAGTATTATCCAATGCATTGGTGGTAATAAAGGGAGAGAAACAAAGGAATCTGTATTTCCTAAAGGGGAGTACAGTGACAGGTGGAACAGCAGTTTCCGATGGTGTTGTAGATGACACTACAAGTTATGGCATATGAGGCTAGGACATGCTGGAGAGAAGTCCTTGCAGTTGTTGATAAAGCAAGGGTTACTAAAAGGAGCAAAATCTAGTAAGTTGGGATTTTGTGAAGACTGTGTGAAGGAAAAGCAAACCAGGAAGAAGTTTAGCACCGCAAAGTACACCACTAAAGGCATTCTGGATTATGTTCACACAGATGTTTGGGGACCTTCCAAGAAGACATCGTTGGGAGGACAACACTATTTTGTCTCTTTTGTTGATGACTTTAGTAGGAGAGTATGGGTGTACACCATGAAGCACAAGGATGAAGTCATGGAAATATTTCTGCAATGAAAGAAGAAGATGTAGACAAAAATAGGTAAGAAGTTGAAAGCACTTCGATCAGATAATGGTGGTGAGTGCAAGTCTGATCCGTTCCAGTAAATATGTGCTGATGAAAGTATATAACGTCACTTTACAGTGAAGGAGACTCCACAACAGATTAGGGTAGCAGAACGTATGAATCGTACATTACTGGAGAAGGTACGATGTATGTTATCCAACTCAGGTTTGGGCAAAGAATTTTGGGCTGATGCAGTGATGTATGCAAGCTATTTGGTGAACCGTCTACCTGCAAAAGCAAATGAAGGGCGCACTCCAATGGAGGTATAGACTGATAAACCTATTTCTGATTATGATAACTTACGTATTTTTGGTTGTTCTGCTTATTATCATATGAAGGAAAATAAGTTAGATCCTAGAGTGAAGAAAACAATCTTTCTAGGATTCAAAATAGGTGTGCAGGGATACAAACTGTGGTGTCTTGAATCAAAGAAGGTGGTAGTAAGTAGAGATGTAACATTTGATTAGGCTGCAATGTTGACAAAGCCAAGTTCAGAGAAGGTAGATCAGAAAGAGAGATGTCAAAAGCAAGTGGAGTTTGTAGAGGTTCCGGTTGATATTGCAAAGTCTGTCCAAACAGACCAAGATTCTACTGTTGCATCAAACAGTGAGGATTCAGTTGAAGAAGATGAAGAGGCACCTACAGAGGTGCCTCAACCAGCAGATAGTATAGCAGCAAGTAGACTACGAAGGGAGATTCAGAAGCCGAAGCGATACATTGAAGTGGTGGCATATGCACTACCAATTGTAGATGATAACATTCCTTCCACTTATAAGCAAGCAATTCAAAGTGCAGAAGTTGAAGAGTGGAAGAATGCTATGGGTGAGGAGGTTCATTCTCTTTACAAGAACAACACTTGGGAGTTGGTGCAAATACCTAAGAATCGAAAAGAAATCGGGTGTAAATGGGTACACACGAAGAAATAAGCATCTCCAGGCACTAGTGGCATAAGGCTCAAGGCTAGGTTGGTAGCTAAAGGCTATGCACAGAGGTAAAGGCATAGACTACAATGAGGTATTTTCTCCAGTTGTTAAACATGCTTCCATTAGATTGTTACTAGCATTTGTTACACAATTTGATCTCGAGCTGGTACAACTCGATGTCAAAACGACATTTTTGCATGGTGATTTGGAGGAAGAAATCTATATGAATCAACCTGAAGGTTTCAAGGTTGCTGGTAAGGAAAACTTGGTATGTAAACTTCAAAAATCTCTGTATGGTTTGAAGCAGTCTCCTAGACAATGGTACTGGCGATTTGACAAGTTTATGTTGGCAAAAGGATATACACGTAGCGGATATGATCAGTGTGTATATTTCAAAGTTGTAATACCCCGAAAAATTTAATTCTTCAAGCTCATACTTGATTTCAATAAACAAGTTAATGCCGAAGTTTGTTTTGTATGTATCCGAAGTACATACACGTAAATAATACTGAATACATAAATATTATTCGATGAATAATATCTAAGTGACAATAATATTTGAATTATACTCCATAAAGAGTATTTGATAAATAATGCAACACATTGGTGAATAAAGAGCGTATACGTGAATAGTACAGTATACGTGAATAGTGTCACATGAATAGTGCCATTGTCCAATAATGCATAAATTAAGTTATATGATATAAATTTGATGAATAGTATTTTATGAATAGTACCGTATTTATGAATAGTATTGCATGAATAGTGTTTTATACCAACTATATACGAATCAAATTATACACATAGAATTTGATGAATAATCTTTTGTGAATAGTAACCGTATATATGAATAGTAACGTATATTTGAATAGTATCATATACGTGCGTAATTCGTTAAAGTACTCAATTGTACAATGAGAACTAGATTTACGAAATGAAGTAAATCAAGTATTTTTATGAATAATATACGTATATATGGACAATATACATATATATGAACAGTATACACATTTGTATACAAGCAGCCGTCATTACAGTGAAAATATGTTGCACGCGTTAATATTCAGCCGTCGCTATAGTAAACCCTCACTACAGTAATACATGTAGTTAATTCATCAGATTAGTATTCCACTTACCACACTGCTACAATAACCGTGGCTAAAAATTATAAATACCCTTTCATTTTAGTTTCCAAACTCACCCTAAAACCATTTCTTTCTCTCTGAAATTGGTTTTCCTTCTCCCTCTATAACATATCTCTCTAAACTTCTAATACTCTTTCATTTCTTTCTCTTCCCATTTCATTAATTAATATTCTTGTTAATTAGTTATAATTATTCAAGTATTCAAGGAAGAGAATTTTCTACAGCAAGGTGATGATCAAAAGACACGGTTTTGTCATCAAATTAAGGTAGGTGGATATGTGGAACTTCCCGCTATTATAATCAAAACTTATTTTATGTTTTGTTATGAAAATGCATAGCGATAGATTATTTTGTATTATTTACAAATTAAATATGCATTTTGTTAATATGATCACTATTTATTTTTAAGTGATGGAAATTGATTTAGATTGATAATAAATCTAAAAAAGATTATTTAAATGATAATCAAATGGGTAGGAAAAGAGAGACCCCCTTAAACCGTTGTTTCCGCCTGAGGAAGTGGTTGACCGTTGTTTCTGCCTGAGGAAGCGGTTGTTACCCGATTTAATATAAGATAAGATATTAAATGGTTGGAAAATAAATCATTTAATGGTAATTTATTTACAAGTTCATCAGTTAATTATTCTTGTGATTTTGATGAATCATGTTTTCAATCTATTATTTTTTGGTTGATATTTGCCTACTGAGTTTACTTACCCCTAAATTTCCCCCACAGATTACGTTGAGGTGAAGGATTCAAAGATGTGTAGATTAAGAAGCAGATAGCTTGTGTTATCAAATTTGTATAAATATAACTGATAGATTAAACTACTATTCTATCACTTGGGATAAGGGTTATTTTGTATTAATTCTTATTGTTTTAACATTCTTATGAACTTAGATGTTAAGTTTTAAATTATATAATTGATGTATTAATTTACATTTAATTTTTATCATGAATAATTGAATTAATTAGGTTTTATACGAAATTGTATAATTCCCGTAATTCACTGTCAGATTTACAAAATGGTATTTTTGGACATGTTCCGGTCAAAATTGAGCCAAGTCTATTTCTGACAAAATTATAGATCTCGATTTTTTCCTTTGAAAAAGGTATTATACCATGTATTTCTAATTTCAGGTTAGAGAGTAGTTTCTCTTTAAAGTTACTGATTTTGTAAATATTGTTAAAAAGCTGAAATTATATTTTCTGAGTTTTTACACATCCATATCAGTACTTCGGATGCATATTTGGGTCCTTAGTGTTCAGAATTGACCTTAGGATATTTCTGATGATATTGTAGATATGTGAATCTAATTTTTAGAATGGATTTATTTGTAAAATTTGGATTTACGGTTAAGTAGATACGCCTATTTTACTCGACTGTGTGCAGTTGACACGAAAAATATTTTTAAACATTACATTTTTATCTTTTTTTGACTTGGACCTGACCTTAAGGTAACCAAGGTTGACTAAAGTAGATCATTATCTAAATGTAATAAATTCATTGTATTTCAAAAGTAAAGTAAATGAGTTTTATTTATTATTTTTACTTGCACTTCTATTACACTAATCACGCCTTGGTTTTCAGACTCGGCGAATCGGGTCGGATTTAAAGTACCGAAAATCAGAGTGTGACAAAAGTACTCCGGGATGGTTCCTATATTTACTTACTCTTATATGTTGATGACATGCTCATCGCATCTAAGGATAAGGAAGAGATTTATATTTGAAAACACAGTTGAGTGAAGAATTCGAGATGAAAGATCTTGGAGAGGCAAGGAAAATCCTGGGAATGGAGATACAGAGAGACAGATCCAAAAGCATTATTTGTCTCTCACGAGTACACGTGGATCAGAACAAGATCAGAACGTCCGACAACACATACAAACTTATGTAAGTAAAATAGCGCGGAAATCAAGATCGAGCCCACGATCAATACACAAAATAATAGATTTATTAAATAAATAAATCACATATATACCTGTCATTGATATTAATCCAAGATAAACTACTTCAATTGTTGAAAGTACTGAGTCTTCAATCCTCTGCTCTCTAACACTTAGGATGATGGATCTCCTAGCCTTCATAGATTATATAGAGAGAGAATTGGGACCCAATACAGAAACTGATTCTAATTAGGGAGTTCCAATTAGATACTTACTAAAATTGTGCAATAACGATACGACAATGCACCCCTCTAATTAGATATGGATAGCATTAATTCGGTTTATTAAATATAAAATTAATTATTGTGACCATAATTCTTACAACTTATGCTAGAGATATTTTAGACGATAAAAACTCGTGATGAATTAAAGACACATAGGGTTTACTGCTAATTAGTATCATATATATTATAGTTGACCCCAATCTATTATAATATACTGTAGGAGAAGTCTTTTTCTGCCACGTGTCTTTCTCACAAGTATTCTCCTTAAATCATGCCACCTGTCAACTAAAAATTTTCCTTTAAAAAATTTATAGTAATTATAATCTTAAAGCAACTAAACTTTCTAATTATAATAAATTTCTTTCTCCTTAAAAATTCTCTCCTTAAAAATTTATAGTAATTAAAATTCAAAAACAACTATCTTTTTAATTATCTAATAAAAAAATCAAATTTTTCTTAAAAAAAAGCCCTTGTGCCTTGCACGGGGGTATTGGGGCTAGTTGATACATATGGTGCTCCCATATTGCTTATCAAGCTTTTCTCAAATTTTAGAGCATCATGTCATTGGCCCCACTTTCTTTCATCTTAATTTTTCCATGTTATCTTTTTCTTCTTCGAATAATATTTTTCTTATTCTCTTTCCTAAGAAATCTCTCTCTCTCGAATTTATTTCCTTTTTTTTTTTCTCTTTTGAGTCGGTTCTTAATTAATTACTTCTATTATTTAATAACTCTCCTATTATGAAATAGCTATATGAAAATTTCGAATTTCATGCATTCCAATCTATTATCTTTATTATATTATAACTCAATCCTCTCATGCCACGTGGCAAATCCGCACAATTTGCATGTGTTTATTAAAAATACATAAAATATAACTAATTTGCATATTATTAGCATATTAGTTGTATGTGTTTGCATACTGATTGGGCTAAATCTTAAAAACTAAAATTGGCTGGGTGGGAAGTGAAACCGTAGGTAGAACTGGCGTTAAATCCAAATTCCATGTTTCAATTTTCATATTCTATTGTCTTTATCCAGGTTAACTGCATAAAAAAAAAAAGAAAAAAAAAACACCTTAGTTTAGGTAAATTACACCCAAGTCATCTTTTTTGAAACAAAAACAAAATCAACACCCTCCCCTAATTTTTGTCCAAAATCTTTCAAAAATGCCATCTTAGCCTTTTATTGTCCAGACCTTTTATTTTTCATTCTAGACCCACATATAGCATCATTTAATCTAATAACTAAGGGTGTTTTGGGGTTAAAAACGGGGTAGGTGCTTATTTTGTTTTTCTATTGAAAAGGGTGACTTGGGTGCAATTAACCCAAACTATAGTGTTTTTAGTGTCATTTTTCCTCTTTTATCAGACTCTATTTCTTTGTAATGTTACAATCTTAAGTTTTTTACCAAAAGAAAAATAAAAATAAAAAATGAGTTTTGGATTACAAAAAAAAAAAATGAAAGAAATTAAATATTGGAGAATGGGTTCTTGGTGAATTATCCTGAATCAGAAATTAAAAACTTTAACATTAATAAATAGGGGAACGGCCAAAAAGTCCAAAATGACTTTTTTTTTCAGTCTGTTTAGTCCACCAAATTTTATATGAGTCTATTTAGTCCAAAAATAAAATTTAGACAGATCTGTCCTTTAACTGATTTATTTTTTAGATCTGCCCTTCAAAATGTTCTTCTCTTAATTAAAAAAGGGTCGTGGATTAAGGGACTATAAATTAAATTCGTGATTAACGTTAGAATTAATCATGTGGGGGGTTTGAGTTTAAATAAAAAAAGTAATCCAGTTAAATTTTTGTAATTGGTCATAGACTAACTCAGACAAATGTTTGTGATTTTAGAGAGAGAGAGAGCAGCGCCTCCTCTGCAAAATCGTTCGTTCACATCTTTGGTGCTGCTCTTCTCTTCCTTAATATCCTCTTACTCTCTCTCTAAAACTTACCTGTCTCTCTTTCTCCCTCTATCTCTATTTCTCGATGAAGATCGCGTAGTTCTTCCTTCGACTTAAAATTTCTCGGTAGGTGATCGACATCTAGTGCACAAATTAGGTTTCCGTTTCGTTCCTTGCGTGTTTGGTTTGATTATTTAGGTTTCCTCGGTTTCTATTTTTTTTAAATTTCATAGATCTTGTTTTTGATATCTGATTAGAAAAAAAAAAGAAAAGAAAGGGGAAAGATAGAAAAGAAGGAAAAAGAGAGGATAGAGAGAGAAGAGAGGGACGTGAGAGAAAGAGAGAAAAGAAAAGAAAGAGAAAGAAGAGAAATAGATAGAAAAGAGAAGAAGAAAAAATTCAACATAGATCTATGCAAAAACGTTTTTGCATGAATCATGTAAAAATATTTTTGCAAGAACTATGCAAAATCATGTTTCACAGATAATTTAGCATAGATCTATGCAAAAAAATTTTACATAATGATTTAGCATACGCAAAAATATTTTTGTAGATCTATACAAAAATATTTTTGCATGAACTCATGCAAAAATATTTTTGCATGAATTTCGTGAAATTTTTTTTTTTTCAAAAACTATTCTTGACTAGTCTAGTTTCAAAGATCTCAAAAAGTGCTTTCCAAATATATGAATTTTGTCAAAATCCGAATTTTAGTTGAAGAGATATAACATTTTAACATTGATAATTTACTAATAATTAATTAAACACTAATCTTACTCCTCATAATCTTAGTTATGCTTTAAAATATTAATTTTGTTAGAAATTATTAGTTAACAATAAAATCATGTTTCTTTTTTTAATAATATTGTATTTAAAAAATATGTCTGTGCTTAGCACAAGCTTTGAATGCTTGCAATATTTTATAAAGAACTTTAATCAACACGTGTCTATACTTAATCCCCTTCACAGGCATGCACTTGCTGTCTTACTAATAAACAAATAATTGAATAGACGGCTCACAGTTGATTTTCGAAGACAAAGTTGTTTTTTAGGATCTTCCTTCTCCCACTAACAAATATTAATCAGGTTATATTAGGAATAATTAAAGTTTGGGGTTTTGGGAATTTAGTCCCTATTTTTTCAAGTTTTGTGTTTTTAATCCTTTGGATTAAAAATATTTTTGAATTTAATCCTTATTTTCAAAAAGACATAAATAACTTTTAAAATCTTTTTCATTCCAAATATATCCCAAGTACCATAAAGAGAAAAAGAAACCTAAATAAACCCCTAAATCTAAATCCAAAACGATCTCTCATTTCTTCATCTCTTCGAATACAATGAACCCTAAATCTAATCCCCAAAACGATCTGTCATCTCTTCGTCCCTTCAAACATCATCACAGCGGCCGGTATCATCCCCTTCTTCCCCTCTCATTTCTTTCATCTCTTCGAATATCATCACCGCAGACGAACCCTAAATCTAAATCCCCAACACGATCAGTCAAGTATTCATCTCTTCGAATATCATCACCGCGACCGGTATCATCCTGTTCTAGGTTGTCGTTAATCTGCTTCCTAAAGTTTCTGGCCGGCGTCATCCTCCTACTTGTGGTCGTCGAACTCAACATCATATCTCCGGTAAACTCTTTTAGAACTTTTCTCTTCTCTTTCATTAGTACCTATTTCAAATTTTTAATGCAAGTTCGAACTTGCAAATCCAAGTTTGAACTTGCGAATCTTGATAGTTAGGTTTGAAATTTTGTTTTTCGAATTTTTAATTCAAGTTTGAACTTGAAAATCAAGATAGTTTGGAATGTAATCTGTAGTTTGAAGTTTTAATGCAAGTTTGAACTTGCGTATCATGTATTATTGTTTGAAATCTGTAGTTTGAAGTTTTAGAGCAAGTTCAGACTTGCAAATTCATGTTTGAATTTTTTTGCAAGTTTGAACCTGCAAATGCAAGTTTGAAATTGCAAATGCAAGTTTGAAATCTGTAGTTTAAAGTTTTAAAGCAAGT
>MVGT01003494.1:3101-49429 GCA_002174775.1 Macleaya cordata
TCGATTTTCTTTTAAAACCTGCATTGTCTTAAATTCATGTTAGTGACTATTTGTTAGTATTATAAGTTTCTTACTGAGCTTTTTGCTCAAATCCTGGAGATATTACTGCAGAGGGAAATGAGGATATAGGAGAGGATTAGTCGGACTATATCTGTATCCTTTAAGGAGATCGAAATAGAGAGTACGTCAACGATAGCTTTCTTACACTTGAGGTGTTGAATTTTAGCCTTTTGAGGTGTATGTTATCTTACTTGTTTTGTATATATTTTCTCAAGATATGTATATAAAACAAACACACTTATGTATATTATATCACTTAACTCAGGTTATCTATGTATATTATTAAGTGAGGTATCATTCTAGGTTTTTAGTTTGAATCCAGCCTAGTGGATAACTAGGTATTATTATTTCGATGAAGTAAGGTAGATTGGTCCTGATGAGATGATATATCTATCGTGGATGAATGGAATGATTTAGAATGTATTATTGTGAGTAAATCATCTCTTTTACAGGTTTATGACAGGTTGCAAACCCAGAAATTACAGGGGAGACTCTGGTGAATTTTTTGTTCGCCCTAGTCATATTTTGAGGTGATTAATGATATAGATAGCTATATTAGTTTAACTCTGATTAGGTTTGTAAACCTTTGTTTAGGTTTATTTAGTACTAATTAGTCACCTTGTATAGTTAACCTAATGCCTCGAGATGCGATTCAATCTCTTAGAGATTTGAGTTTCGAATTGGGGCGTTACAAACAACAACCTAGAGAGAGACCCTTTCATTTTGGAAAAATTTAGCACAAGATTCAAGAGAGATTTCTAGAGAGAGAGAAAGAGAGAGAGAGAGAGAGAGAGAGAGAAAAACTAGAGTTTTTTTCTTTTTTTTCAAAACTTCTAGATACTTTCAAGTCATTTTCCCTAGCCTATTTTCTTGTGAGAGAAAGAATTTTCTACTCCATTTCTATTTTAGAAACCACCAAAAAGGGCAAATCACTAAAATTGGGTTGAGCATCAAAGTGGGATCTCTTGCTATACTTAGAGAGTGGGCTAAGGCTAGGTAAAATCTCTTGTTCTCAAGCTATTTTGTATCAAATCAATCATGTAGTATGCTATTCATCCGATGAATGGATTTTTTTAAGCATTTCATGATATTTGATGTTTAATTCTCTAGTCATTATGCCTTGATCTATGGACTAGTTATATTATGTTTTATGCATATTTAGGTTAACGTCTTGAGTATGTAGTTTACATATTTAAAATAAAATTTACTACATATAGATTTTTATCAACATCATGTAAATATCATCTTGATGAAATTAATATTTCATGGATATCATGTTAGAAATGTTCAAATCATGATTTTCTTATGATGATAAGAAAAATGCCATTAGGTGATGTAATTAACATGTAGTCATCATGTTTGAAATCACATGAATAAAAAATGCAAAATCATGCTCCATGAAAAATGTATGGTTGATGTTCTTCATTTTGGCATAAAAATGTACTTTTTGATCCATGAAAAATTGTGGGTTTGATAAAAAGTTATTTGCTTGCTTTTTGATCCATAAGAATGTGTGGGTCTTGCATAAAGTTGTTTATTTACTTTTGTGCCATATAACTTTATTGCTTTATGTCAAAAAGTGATGCTTTATCTTAATGGGCAGAAGTTAGGTCTTGTTTGAAAGTAATAAAAACCTTAGGCCCAAAATAACATTTTTGCCATCAAAAAGAATAAATCAACTCCATAAGCTTTCCAATAAACTTTTGTGGGCCTTCGTGGATTTTTGGGCCCACTTTCTCTCTTTTTGAACTTAAAACTCATGATATACATTATGGGCCTCAAGTATAAATTTTAGGTTTTACAACCCACCTCTTTGTTTATGGGCTTAATTCCAAACTCTAAAAACCTAATAGTTCAAGAAAATAATCTCTCCGAGAATAAGTTAAGTCTAGGTTAGATTTGCTTGTGTACAATTTAGGGTTGCATTAGCAATAAGTTGTTTGTTAATTTCGAGGTTAGGTTAGGAATTTGCCTAAACTTGTTAAGTGAGACCACCATGGACGGGCACGTAAGCTCGACATTCGTATCTATGCCGAGTCGATGGTCTTGCTCGCTTAACAAAGTTGGGTTAATTCTTAAACTAACCCCACTTTGCGAGATCTCAAAATATTTTCAAAATAAAGAAAAGAAATAAACTTTTCTACTTAATCAAAGCATTTGCATTAGAATTAGATCATGCTAAGGTTTAGAAATTATTAAACAAGTTAGGAATTCTAGATTTCCTTAGAACATATCATTCATGTTTTCAAAAAGAAAAAGTATATCGTCGCTACGTGTATCCCAGTTTACGCATGTTGTAACACCCGAGAATTTATTTTCCCCATATTGTGAAATGGACAAGATGGGCCTAGGCCCATGGGTCGAGTATAGTCCGAAAACTTTAGACTAATCAGTGTATTGGGTATCAACAATCCATGTGTTAATTTCCATAGGGGTAGAATTAACGAATCTCTTGCCTACGTACACGTTTTGCATGCATGCATAAATTCGCTTTGCATGTGTTTAGATGGTTAGTATTAGTAGTAATGTTGAGTTGAAATTATTATTTCATGTGAAATTTGTTGATATCATTAGTAGTTGTGTTGAGTTAAAATCATTATTTCATGTGAAGATATGTTGATTTGATATCTATATATATATATGTAGATAAATACATATNATATATATATATATATATATATATATATATATATATATATATATATATATATATATATATATATATATATATATATATATATATATGCATGTGAGGACTTAATTCATTGGAAAATATTTTTAGATCACACTAAGTATATTGCATGCAAGATATTAATAACACTGTGGACCCCACAAGTGGGGGGCGCTAGAGACAGAGAGAGAATCGATCCAATCTCCCTCTCTTAGCACATATATTGTACCAAAAATGACTCCATGCATGCCTGTTTTATATAAATATATATATATGTATATTTGGTTAGTACATATTGATTTAAAATATATCTATACATATATAAAGTTTGAAAAAAAACAATCAATGAGAATATCTTCTCAAATTGTTAGCATGTGACCAAAATGTCAAAGAATAATTACCAAATTAGGATAACATCTAAGTTAGGGAATGAATTCAAAATTTAAATTCATTTAATGAGGACTAATTTGGCTAGCTCATTTTGAAAATATTACTAACAATAATAATCTTTTCCTTTCCAAGATAAGAATCAAGAGATGCCAACCGTTGGATTCATTTTAGGAGTCAAGAATTGTTAGATATTCCAAAATTGGCATATATACATGCCATAATCGATCTACACAATAGAGAAACTAACCAAATATAGGTTATACTAGTATATTCCCAAAAGCTTACCTAATACCCATATATGACACCTAAAGTTGGAAAGATTTGTTCACCAAATTAGAATTAAACACATGGTGAAGAATATTAGCCTTAGGATTCACTTTTGATGGACATTTGTCAAGTACTAAATAGCTTGAAACATCAAAATTTTATGGTCATATTATACACCTTAGCTTGATATTTTGAAATAGAGGAAAAAATACCATAGTAGGGTGAAACCCTTGAATAGGAAGGAGGGGAGGTGATTGGGAAAGATTAGGTAAAAGAGAGAGAGAGAGAGAGATGAGTTCGATCTCTACTCTCCCTCCCTCTTTCACTCTCAAATTCTCTCATTCTATCCATCTTGTTGAAAAAAACAAAGAAGAGAGAGTAGCCGATTTCTCCCTTTCCTTTTTTAAGCTATCTCCCGCTCTTCTCTATCAATCCCAAAACACACCAACATCCTCCATTAGAACCTAAGGTAGGAAAGAAAAGTGGAAGAAGGAAAAGCCAAAGAGGAGCAAGGAGAAGAGATTATCACCTCAACCCAATATGATTGCGATTAAGGTAGGATGGAAATCGGTTTAAGATTATATTCACCCTTATAATCTTATGTGAGTATGTGTAATATTAAAATACATGATTTAATCTTATTGTGGAGGTGACTTATTTTCGATGGCATGATAATATATATTGTATATATATGTAGATGAGATTCGACTTCTACAAAAAAGACATATTCAATGTGAACTTGAAACTGTGAATTATATATATGTTGTTGTTTGGTTTCATGTTAACTTGAAACCGTGATTTATATATATATTGTTGTTTGGTTTCATATGAACTTAAAACTGTGATCTATATATATATTGTTGTTCAGTTTCATATGAACTAGGAACTGTGATATATATATATATGTGAAAGGTCCATGTTTTATGTTTGTCAAATTTCGTGTCAAAGGTAAACTCAAGATGGTCAATGTAACTTGAGTTAGAGTCTAGTGAGTCTCGGTTCACTTCGGTTGAAAGAGAAGAAATCTACAAAGACTCCGAAGAACTCAACTCACCACCGGAAGACATCCTAGGATGGTAAGTGACTTAGAACACTAAGTACCATAGGTGGTTAGATTGCTAAGAGTGTTTCCCACACTGTTTACTCTTGATAAAATGTGTTTTAAAAGATAAATTTTTAATCTGGACAGTGTTGGTTTCGAAACCAAGAAGTTTGGTTTCGAAACCAACTGCATTGATGGTATTATTTTATATAGGGAAAAGTCTGTTTCGAAATCAACCTTAGTTTGATTTCGAAACCAAACTTTATCTGATGACAGATGAAGTTTGGTTTCGAAACTAAAACTGTTGGTTTCGAAACCAAAACTCATCTGTCTTCAGATGAATTTTGGTTTCGAAACCAAACAGTTTGGTTTCGAAACTAAACTTCATCTATCTTCAGATGAAGTTTGGTTTCGAAATCAAACATGTTGGTTTCGAAACCAAAAGGCAATAACCATCACAGGAGCTTGTTAGTTTCGAAACCAATTCAGTCAGTTTCGAAACCACATGCTGGTTTCGAAACCGACAGGCTTGATTTCGAAATCGACGCCCAGATTCGTTTTTCTGAGTGCGATTTTCTGAGCTGTAAAGTAACTTTCTAACACATTATTGCTCATCTCCCTCTAAGCCTTGTTTTAGGGAGATAATTGAGCGTGGGAAACATCTCTAAGTGGAATGAGAGGCTGAATATATTATTCTCTCATCCCCAATAATGGTGTCTACCATTAGACCTAGAACTAATAATTTAGTCTAGGATTGAGCTGGACATCTTCACTATAAATAGGGGTTGAATCTTCAGTATTCAATCAACCATTCACCCTATTAATCAACAAGTTCTTGAAGAGTTTCAACTCTAATCTTTTAGCTCTCAAGCTTGTTGAAATTGGTTCAAATCCTTCCCATTTCAAAACCAAAACTCTGTTTTTGTTACCGGTGGATTTCCGGTGATTGAGCTTGAAGGTTCAAGCTTGTGGTGATATACTTGAGGAGTCAAGTATTGGTTCAAGGTGCGGGACTTGTGGAGTTCAAGTTGGAGACGCATCAACATTTACTAAGAGGCAAATTCGTGGAGTTCGAATTTGTGGAAGAACTGTACACCGTAGCTGTTGGAGCGTAGAGGGAGTCGTAATTCGTGTCCATCGAGTGGTAAATCGGGTTGTAAGTTTTCAATAACTCTTAGTGAATTTTTGCTGGACTAGGTCCCGGGGTTTTTCCCAGTTTGGGTTTCCTCGTTAACAAAATCTCTTGTGCATATTTTTCATACTTGTTGTGAGATTGAAACATTCGATTCTTGTTCTTAATTCCGCATATTAAGAATCGAATAAGTCAATACTCCTGTTAGAGATTTTTGTTGTACTCTTATCACCTTAGTAATTTTTAATTAGGTGATTGTGTGATCCTTCACCTTAGTCACATTGACATACGGTTAAATTCATTAACCGTAGGGTGAAATTAGACTTTCAATATGCTTGTTTGATTTCATTGAATTTGAGATCGTGATTTAACATGTGATTGTTTGGTTCGTAAACCTAAATATGTTATATATATTTTGCATGTTAACATGATGATGTGAAATGCATGTCAATATATTATATATATTTTGCATGTTATATATATTTTGCATGTTATATGTTGTGTAGAAAATACACGTTGAGTGCGTGATCACTTGTGGGAAAAAAATGAAAAACATGTAATAAGAAACAAAGAGATATATATATATATATATTGAATCAAATGATTCGCGCCTTTTAGGCGGCCTTATGGCGATACCCCACGATGGGTTCTCCACGGAAAATGATCTCACGATCGTGGGTGGCACCCAGAACAGTTGTAAGACTTAAAAATCTTAAAAGAGAATAAGTTGTCAAAAGACCACGCTTTTCTGGTTATAAATCGTTGCTGAATGCATATAGTCATTTGAATTGTGTTGCTGTATGCTTATGTTAAAGCGATGTTTATGCTGTCCCAACATATTTTAGATGGTAATTCATGCAAGATAACCTATGGTTATGATCATGCTTTGTTGTGATGTGTATATGTGTACTTTAGGATGTTTTAGTCACATTAAGTGATGATATAACTATTATATGTTGCTGTCACAAAAATAAAATAAGCGTGGCAGATCATGTTTGGACCCTAAAATGCCATGAATACTTACAAGTGATGGTGGTGGGGGACAGGGAACGCAAGTATGCGAGGTTTGTTATATAAATTCATGATTTTCCCCTTGTTTAAGTTTGATATGATGTCGTCACATAAGTGAAAGAGCGTGGCAAAGCTGTGAAATAGGGCGGGTAGGTCACAATCTTGGTGACAATCATAAATGCACCTAGATTTGACATGGAGCAGTCTTACGGGACAACCAAGGGTGTATTCTGGCCTTCTAAGCTTAGTAAGTAATGGGTAAAAGTTAAATGTTATCTGTGTTGCATGTGTGGTAGGCAAGGTAAGTCAGTTAGATTTTCTTTACGGGAATCTAATGGGATTTGGGAATATGTAAAGACATACTATATTTATACATATGTATAAGCGAGAATGTGTGTGTATATATATATATAAATATATATATTATTTTTTTTTCTCCTACTGAGTGAAACTTATTGTTTTTCCTTCCTACTCTCCACAGATTCAGGAGTTGAAACATCTGGCAGATCATAGATTCGCAGGAGTATTACTCGTCTTATGAGTCACGGTGTAGTTTATTTTACTTCAAAAAAATACTACTACTTATTATTATTATTTAAGCAGGGTTGGGATTATGGATTTCTTATTTAAATGGTTGAATAATTTTCAAAACATTTGGTGATGGACTACTTCATGAACATCATGGTTTAATGTAAGGTAGTTGGTTAAAACCTATTCCCTATTTAAGAGGTAATTTATTTTATAGTTAAGAGACCTACTTGAATTATAGTTCATCTTCTGGTGTGTATGCGGTGATGATTTGAAATACATAAGTTGTGGTCAGTTGATGAATTTCATAGAGTTTTAAGAAAAACCCTTACTCAGGAATGTTTATGTGAAAACTTTAGGGAGAGAGAGTGGATTGTTTAGAGGAAGTAATCCTGCTGAACTCTCTCTCTCTCTCAATGTGTTAATTGACTCTTTTCAAAAAAAAATATATAAAGAAATTGTAACTCTTTTTCTAACGGACTGAGTTTGGGGTTCAATGGATCAGATTTGGGTCAGGGACCCTAGAGTCAGGTCGTTACAGTTGGTATCAGAGTCCAGGCTCTAGACTTACTGGGCTTGGGTTACGTGAGTCTTTTACGCTTGTTGTGTTTCTCACACTTTAGTTTACTTTTCAAAAACTTTGATTTTGGGGCGGGGTAAACAACTAAAAGACATATATTATATATGGACTGTATGTGTATAGTTACTAGAAACTTTATTATCAAGAAGATAATAGTCTCTTCTTCTTCTTAAGGAGAGGGAGACATAGGCGAATAAGAAATGGCGAAAGGACAGAGGAATGTGACGAAAACACACGAGGCAAATTCAGCAGTGAACCAAACAGAGGTGAACCAACCTCAAGAGGAATTGCGGGATCGAACTCAAAGGCTGGAGAACAACATGGATAGAGTGGTGGAAGCTCTGGGAAGAATTACCAACAACATGGAGACGACTCAGCAGCAACAACCACGACAACCACCTCAGTCACAGTCTCATCATGGAGTTAACCTGTTGAAGGAATTCTAAGGATTGCATCTGAAGGAATTCATGGGGAGAGAGGACCCATCGAAGGTAGAAGAATGGCTGTTAAGTATCACCAAGAAACTCACAGTTCTGGGAATAGCGGAGGAAAATCACGTGCAGTTGGCAGTTTACCTGTTTCAAGGAGAGGTTGAACACTGGTGGGGTCAATCACATGGACTCGGGATGTGAAAAATCTAACATAGGGAGAATTTGAAGAAATCTTCTTGCAACGATACTTTCTGGAAACTACGCGTGCACAAAAGAGCATAGAATTCATAAATCTGTTTCAAGGAGACATGACGGTCACCCAGTATGAGAAAAAATTCACTGAATTGTCTTAATATTCCCCACATGTGACCACCACAGAGTGACTCAAGGCTCGCAAATTTCAGGGGGGGATTGAAGGCGGTAATTAGAGGAAGAGTGGTTCCATTTTTCCCTGACACCTACGCTCGGGTTATTGACACGACATTAGTCGTGGAAGCAGAATGAGTTAATAGCCAGAGAGAAAAAGAATGAAGTGACCAGAGGAAAAAGCACAAGCCAAATCCTAGGCAAGCTCAACGGGTACAGCATCAACAAGAGAATAGACAACAACCAACAGGTAACAACGAACGTAAGTGTTATCATTGTGGCCAGGAAGGGCACAGTGTAAGGAACTTTCCACAGCAATGGCGTAGACAGGATGGAAGACTAAATCATCAGAATCAAGGACAAGCATCCTATCACCGACCTCAGGGTCAGCAACAGAATCAACAGCACAATCACCCACATAATGGTCAAAGACGACCACATCATCAAGCAAGGAACAATGCACCACTATATCAACCAAAGCCACAGGAGGCACCGCGAGTGCAAGGTCATGTCAACCATCTAGCACCTCCCGAGGTGAAAGCTGAAGTCGCCGCTATTGAAGGTAGATTTCTGATCTATAGCTCTTAGGCTAGGATACTTTATGATTTCAGTGCATTGCATTATTTTATATCTGTACATTTTGTTGTAACCCTCGGGTTAGAAGTTACACCATTGGGGTGCTCATTGCATATAGCGTCCCCTCTAGGGAAAACTATTGTCTTAAATAAAGTCTGTAGGAGTTGTCCTATTATTTTAGCTGTTGTCATGAAAATGATAGAGTAATATATAATCTTGGGAATGGACTGGTTGTCCTCCTACAGAGTCATACTGGATTGTCTTAATAGGAAAGTCACTTTCACCACTCCAGAGGGACACAGGTTATCTGTCCATGGAGATAAATAGAAGATTATCATTCTACTCAAAACTGGGATGATCAGGCAACGCCTCACTAACCCGCATAGAGCTCTATTAGTATTCCTAGAAGAGACAAATGTTCCAGCACAGGCAAAGGTTAGTATTCCGATAGTTGATGACTACAAAGATGTATTCCCCGAAGAACTTCCAGGACTACCTCTTCACAGAGAGATCGAGTTCGAGATATAAGTCCAGCCAGGTACGAAGGAGATTTCCATTCCGCCTTATCGAATGGCACCTCAAGAACTCAAGGAGTTGGACAAGCAACTTCGAGAACTACAATAATTGGGGTTCATTAGACCCAACGCATCACCATGAGGAGTACTAGTGTTGTTCGTAAAGAAGAAAGATGGATCGAGGAGATTATGTGTGGATTACCGTCAGCTTAATAAGGTGACCATAAAAAATAGATATCCTCTGCCAAGGATTGAAGATCTCTTCGATCAACTGAAAGGAGCCAAGCACTTCTCGAAAATTGATCTGTGATCGGGCTACCACCAACTCAGAATTAGGGAGAAAGTTATTAAGAAGACAACATTTAGGACCCGTTATGGTTATTTTGAGTTCTTAGTAATGCCCTTCGGGTTAACCAATGCACCCGCGGCGTTTATGGATCTTATGAACAGAGTGTTTCGGCCCTACTTGGATTATTTTGTGGTAGTCTTCGTTGACGATATACTGGTGTACTCGAAGACTATAGAGGAACATGAGGAACATCTGAAAATAGTTCTATAGACTCTCAGAGAGCATCAGCTCTATAGAAATAAGAGTAAATGTAGTTTTTGGATGACCGAAGTTCTATTTCTGGGGCATGTCATATTGGAACAGGGTATCGCGGTGGACTCCGATAAAATAACATCGGTGGTCGGATGAGAGAGACTTAGGAAAGTCCATAAAATCCGAAGTTTCTTGGGCTTGACAGGTTATTACCAGAGGTTTGTGGAAAACTTTTTCAGAATAACAGCGCCACTGACAAAGCTGACAAGGAAAGGAGTCAAGTTCGAGTGCAATCCTGAATGCAAAAAATCATTCGAGGAATTAAAGACAAGGTTAACACCTGCTCCAATTCTGGTAACCCCTGAGGCAGTAATCGAATATACTATATACTGTGATGCGTCACGAGAGAACTAGAGGAGTTTTTATGCAGAAAGGAAAGGTTGTAGCATATGCATCGCGACAACTGAAGAACCACGAGAAGAACTATGTGACTCATGATCTTGAGTTGGCAGCGGTAGTTATTGTGCTGAAATTATGGAGGCACTGCTTGTACGGAGAGAAGTTCGGAGTTTTCTCAGACCACAAAAGCCTGAAATATATTTTTATGCAGAAGGAACTGAATCTGCGTTAGAGGATATGGTTAGAGTTCCTGAAGGATTATGACTTTACATTGAACTACCATCCAGGAAAGGCTAATATGGTGGCAGACGCTCTAAGCAAAAAAAGTCATGGAACCTTGGCAACTGCCAGAATAATAGGAACAATAGCGGACTTTGACCTCCAAGTGGTGAGAGGGACGGATAGAGCATACCTTACTCATGTGGTGGCAGAACCTGTCATTATGAGGAAAGTCATAGAGGCACAACAACAAGATGTCTCTCTTCAGGAGGTTAAAACTCGAATCCAGGCTGATGATGCGCCAGAAGGAGGGACCATAGGAAGTGATAGAAGAATCCTATTTAAGGGAAGGATATGTGTGCCGGAGAAGGATGAACTCAGGAAGGAGATTATGACGATAGCACATGAATCCACATTTTCTATACCCCAGGGAGTACCAAGATGTACCAGGATCTGAAGATACAATTTTGGTGGAAGGGTATGAAGAGGGACGTGGCTCTATACGTGTCAAAGTGCCTCATATGTCAACAAGTGAAGATTGAGCACCAGAGACCAGTGGGGCCACTAAAACCGCTGGATATTGTCGAATGGAAGTGGGATCTCATAAATATGGACTTTGTGAGAGGATTACCCAAAACTAAATAGCATTATGATAGTATCTCGGTAATCGTAGGACAGACTCACAAAGTCTGCACACTTTCTTCCCACTGTATGTGAAGGAGATTGTAGTACACCATGGTGTACCATTTTCTATTGTGTCGGACCAAGATTCGTTGTTCACATCTCAGTTCTGGGAGAGTTTCCAAGATGCTATGGAAACGCAACTCCACTTGAGCATGGCATATCACCTGTAGACGGACGGACAGTTCGAAAGGACCATCCAGATTCCAAAAGACATGCTGATAGCATGTGCTATGGATTTTCAAGGAAGCTGGTGTGACCAGCTACCGTTTATCCAGTTTGCATACAACAATAGCTACCAATCCAGTATCGACATGGCACCCTATGGAGCTCTCTACGGGAGACCTTGTAGAACACCTTTATATTGGGCTGAGGTTAGTGAAAAGAGCGTGATGGGACTAGATGTCGTACTGAGAACCACAGAGATTGTTCGACTGATCAAGGAGAGACTGGTGACGGCTCAAAATTGACAAAATCAGTATACTGACAACCGAAGGAGACCAGTTGAATTTCAGGAGGGGGAACATATGTTCCTGAAGGTCAGCCCTCGACCTAGAATCAAGAGGTTTGGCAAAAGATGAAAATTTTCACCACGTTACATCGGACCGTTTGAGATACTTGGTCGAGTCGGGAAGGGGCTTATCGACTTGCTTTACCGTCGCAATTCACTGCCGTGCACAATATGTTCCATGTCTTAATGCTATGGAAATATTATGCAGATCCTTCACATGTCATAGACTAGCAAGAGGTTTAGTTGGATGAGGACACCACATACGAGGAGAAGTCCTTACGTGTTTTGGACACAAAAATAGAAGAACTCCAGAACAAGACGCTTCACCTAGTAAAGATCCAGTGGCAGCACCATAGCCCCGAAGAGGCAACATGGGAGTTGGAGCCAGTGATTGGGGAAAAATACCCCGAGGTGTTTTCAAGTAAGTGATTTAACTATACCTTGTTGATGATTTTGAATTTCAGGACAAAATTCTTTTGAGGGGGTGATGATGTAACACCCGAGAATTTATTTTCCTCATATTGTGAAATGGACAAGATGGACCTAGGCCCATGGGTCGAGTATAGTCCGAAAACTTTAGAGTAATCAGTGTGTTGGGTATCAAAAACCTATTTGTTAATTTCCATAGGGGTGGAATTAATGAGTCCCTTACCTACGTACACGTTTTGCATGCATGCATAAATTTGCTTTGCATGTGTTTAGATGGTTAATATTTGTAGTTATGTTGAGTTGAAATTATTATTTCATGTGAAATTTGTTGATATCATAAGTAGTTATTATTTTATGTAAAATTTGTTGATATCATTAGTAGTTGTGTTGAGTTGAAATCATTATTTCATGTGAAGATATGATGATTTGATATTTATTAACATACATATATATATATGCATGTGAGGACTTAATTCATTGGAAAATATTTTTAGATCTCACTAAGTATATTGCATGCAAGATATTAATGACACTGTGGACCCCACAAGTGGGGGCGTTAGAGACAGAGAGAGAATCGATCCAATCTCCCTCTCTTAGCACATATATTGTACCAAAAATGACTCCATGCATGCCTGTTATATATAAATATATATATATATATGTATATTTGGTTGGTACATATATACATGCCATAATCGATCTATACAATAGAGAAACTAACTAAATATAGGTTAGACTATTATATTCCCAAAAGCTTACCTAATACCCATATATGACACCTAAAGTTGGAAAGATTTGTTCACCAAATTAGAATTAAACACATGATAAAAAATACTAGCCTTAGGATCCACTTTTGGTGGACATGTGTCAAGTACTAAATAGCCTGAAACATCAAAATTTTATGGTCATGTTATACACCTTAGCATGATATTTTGAAATGGAGGAAAAAATACTATAGTTGGGTGAAACTCTTGAATAGGAAGGAGGGGGTGATTGGGAAAGATTAGGTAAGAGAGAAAGAGAGATGAGTTCGATCTCTACTCTCTCTCCCTCTCTTACTCTCACATCCTCTCATTCTATCCATCTTGTTGAAAAAAAAAAGAGAGAAAGACTAGCCGATTTCTCCCTTTCCCTTTCTAAGCTATCTCCATGTCTTCTTTATCAATCCTAAAACACACCAACATCCTCCATTAGAACCTAAGCTAGGAAAGAAAGGAGGAAGAAGGAAAAACCAAAGAAGAGCAAGGAGAAGATATTATCACCTCAACTCAATATGATTGCGGTTAAGGTAAAAATGAAAATCAGTTTAAGATTATATTCACCCTTATAATCTTATGTGAGTGTGTGTAATATTAAAATACATGATTTAATCTTGTTGTGGAGGTGACTTATTTTCGATATCATGATAATATATGTATATATATATATATATATACATATATATATATATATGTATATATATATGTATATACATATGTAGACAAGAATCGACTTGTACAAAAAGGACATGTTCAATGTGAACTTGAAACCGTGATTTATGTACATGTGTTGTTTGGTTTCATATGAACTTGAAACAGTGATATATATATATGTTGTTGTCTGGTTTCATATGAACTAGGAATTGTGATCTATATATACATATATGCTTGTTTGATTTCATTGAAATTAAGTTCGTGATTTAACATGCGGTTGATTGGTTCTTAAACCTAAATAGGTTACATATATTTTACATGATAACATGATGATGATGATGATAATAAAGCANTATATATATATATATGGTTGTTTGATTTCATTGAATTTGAGATTGTGATTTAACATGCGGCTCTTTGGTTCATAAACCTAAATATTTTATATATATTTTGCAGGTTAACATGTTGATTATGTGAAATGCAAGTCAATATCGAAATAGAGAATGCATGCATGTTACATATTGTGTAGAAAATACACGTTGAGTGCATGATCACTTGTGAAAAAAAAATGCAACGAGAAAAAAAGAGATTTATATATTGAATCAAATGATTCGCGTCTTTTAGGTGGCCTTATGGCGATACCCCACGATGGGTTCTCCACGAAAAATGATCTCACGATCGTGGGTGGCACCCGAAACAGTTGTAAGACTTAAAAATCTTAAAAGAGAATAAGTTGTCAAAAGACCACGCTTTTCTGGTTATAAATCGTTGCTGAATGCATATAGTCATTTGAATTGTGTTGCTGTATGCTTATGTTAAAGCGATGTTTATGCTGTCCCAACATGTTTTAGATGATAATTCATGCAAGATATCCTATGGTTATGATCATGCTTTGTTGTGATGTGTATATGTGTACTTTAGGATGTTTTAGTCACATTAAGTGATGATATAACTATTATATGTTGCTGTCACAAAAATAAAATAAGCGTGGCAGATCATGTTTGGACCCTAAAATGCCATGAATACTTGCAAGTGATGGTGGTAGGGGACAAGGAACGCAAGTATGCGAGGTTTGTTATATAAGTTCATAATTTTCCCCATGTTTGATGCTGATATGATGTCATCACATAAGTGAAAGGGCATGGCAGAACCGTGAAATAGGGCGGGTAGGTCACAACCTTGGTGACAATCATGAATGCACCTAGATTGGACATGTAGTCTTACAGGGCATCCAAGGGTGTATTCTGGCCTTCTAAGCTCAGTAAGTAATGGGTAAAAGTTAAAGGTTATCCGTGTTGCATGTGTGGTAGGCAAGGTGAGTTAGTTAGATTCTCTTTACGGGAATCTAATAGGATTTAGGAATATGTAAAGACATACGATATTTATACATATGTATAAGCGAGAATGTGTGCGTATATATATATATTCGTATTATTATTGTTTTCTCCTACTGAGTGAAACTCATTATTTTTCCTTCCTACTCTTCACCAATTCAGGAGTTGGAACATCAGGCGGATCGTAGATTCGCAGGAGCATTACTCGTCTTACAAGTCAGGGAATATGTTATTCTACTTCGAAAAAACACTACTACTTATTATTATTATTTAAGCAAGGTATGGATTTCTTATTTAAATGGTTGAATAATTTTCAAAACACTTAGTGATGGACTACTTCATGAACATTATGGTTTAATGTATGGTAGTTGGTTGAGTCATGTTCACTATGTAAGAGGCAATTTCTTTTATAGTTAAGAGACCTACTTGAATTATAGTTTATCTTATGGTGTGTATGCAGTGATGATTTGAAATACATAAGTTGTGGTCAGTTAATGAATTTTATAGAGTTTTAATAAAAACCCTTACTCAGGAATGTTTACGTAGAAAATTTAGTGAGAAAGAGTGGATTGTTTAGAGAAGTAATCCTACTGAACTCTCTCTATCTCAATGTGTTAATTGACACTTTTCAAAAAAAAATCTGAAGAAATTGTAACTCTTTTTCTAACTGACTGAGCTTGGGGTCCAGTGGACTGGGTTCGGGTCAGGGACCCTAGGGTCAGGTCATTACACGTGTCTTCGACAAATTCCTATTTGGGTCACGTGCAAAAGGATTTGCACATGTCATCATTTTTCAAAAGTGAAAATACGTCGTGCATCATGTGTATTATAGTATACATACGTCACTTTGTTTTGTACGAGACCCAGTATCCTTGTATACCATGGGTGCATACGCGTGGCTTCCCAGATTAGTAACGTGTATATGAGCACATATGCGGGCTCCAGTTTTCCTACATACAACCCATGGATCTTTGCATGGTACGAATCCCTAGATTACTGAGTGTGTACACGTGGCTCCCCAGATTGGCCATGTGTTCTTCAGTATGTATGTGGGCCTCAGTATTCTCACGTACAACTTTTAGTTGCGTGTTTGCTTCTTTGAAGGACATGTCCTCAGATTCCATGTCCACCTCGCGTGTGAATGGCAGAGAGTCCATCTATACTTCTTCTTGATCATGGACAGAGATCAACAACCAACATTGCTTGCTTGCGACACGTAGATTTGAGTCTATGTGTCAGAGCACTTGGTGCACGTGTATTAAAGTTTACATATGTCGCACCGTTTGGACACGTGTTCTAGTTAGAACACATGGTGTTTTTCTTTTTGCCCCAAAACCTAAAATGCATGAAACATAGGATTAGAGATGGGCCAGAACTTACTTTTCATTGTACACACTCTTTCTTAGTGTAATGTAATAATTTAATCATACGATTCCACCCGAATACCCTTAGTCGCGAAGTAGAGGCCGATCTCACGATCGGATGGTTGTCGGGTACCTAACACATTCTCGACCCGTACTAGGATTCCCTTACCAGGAATCTCTAACTGTAGACTAGCATATGGATTATCGCCATGATTTCTTGAGAATTTAGAAATTAGGGTGATTTTCAAATCTTGGGTCCTGATTTCCAATAATTAGGTGGCGACTCCTACATCTTTACATATGCACCCCACGTGGGAGAATATTTGTTCGCCTTCATTTTCACCCTCTCTCAGACCGGCGGGGAGTGTGGGGCCGAGTGAAAATTCACGGGTCCACACACCCCACTAAAAATAATAGTACACCCTACCCCTACCAACATTACCATCATCTTTACTACACCTCAACCGCTAACCACCTCCACCGCTGACCAGTTCTTCTTCTTTCTCTACCTGCAACCACCACTGCCACCTTTGCCAGCCACTTGAAAAGGAAAAAAAATCTAGATTTGAATTTTTTTCAGATCCGAAGAGGTAAAGGCGAGAGACAGAGAGGGAAAGAGAGAGAGGGAAAGAGAGAGAAAGAGAGGCAAGAAAGAGGAGGAGGAGAAGAAGAAGAAAAAGAAGAAGAAGTGGCTGGCGGTAGAATGGTGATGACCTGAGGTGGGGATGGTGGGTGTATTTTTTGTTGGGGTGTTTTTTAGAGTTGTGGTGTTTTTAAGGGTTTGGGTGTTTTTTGGAGTTGGCTTGAAAAATATCAACTCATTTTTAGATGACCATCCCCTAAGTAAAACTGTAACGCCCCAATTCGAAACTCAAATCTCTAAGAAATTGAGTCGCATTTCGAGGCGTTAGGCTTACTACACGAGGTGATTAATTAGTACTAAATAAACCTAAACAAAGGTTTACAAACCTAATCAGAGTTAAACTAATATAGCTATCCATATCATTAATCACCTCAAAATATGACCAGGGCAAACGAAAAATTCGCCAGAGTTTCCCCTGTAAATTAAGGGTTTGCAACCTATCATAAACCTGTAAAAGAGATGATTTATTCACAATAATACTTTCTAAATCATTCCATTCATCCACGATAGATATATCATCTTATCAAGACCAATCTACCTTACTTCATTGAAATAATAATACCTAGTTATCCATTAGGCTGGATTCAAACCACAAACCTAGAATGATGCCTCACTTAATAATATACATAGATAACCTGAGTTAAGTGATACAATATACATAAGTGTGTTTATTTTATATACATATCTTAAGAAAATATATACAAAGCAAGTAAGATAACATGCACATCAAAAAGGCTAAATACAACACCTCAAGTGTAAGAAAGCTATCGTTGACGTACTCCCTATATCAATCTCCTCAGAGGATACAAATATAGTTCGTCCAATCCTTTCCTGTCTCCTCGCTTCCCTCTGTAGTAATACTCCTGGATCTGAGCAAAAAGCCTAGTAAGAAACTTATAATACTAACAAATAGTCACTAACATGAATTTAAGACAATGCAGGTTTTAAAAGAAAATTGAGAAATCATAATACAGTAATGTAAAAGTAGTTGGTACTTGTTCTACAACATAAACCGATAACCATTCACTTACCCATATAAGTAAATATAAATTAACAACATATCACCATCATAATATTGCGTAGTGTAATTATCTTAGAGTGAAGAGGCCACGCCTAGATGTTTCAGCTCCTAGTCAGTGAGCAAATCGTGTTCCAACTTAACCGATATGGAACCCCATTGTTAATTCCTGATTTCTGACTGAGCGAGTGATTTATCGATTTTTGTGAGAAGCACACTGGCTCATGAATTGGGTTCAGGTGGACCCTTGACCATAATTTGCCGATGTAGCCGTTGTCGCGGTGGTCAGCCGTTTGACTCGTGCAGATATTTTAATGATCATTAAAATAATCAAGGAGTTGTTACGCTCCTCAAATCTTAGCATAATCTAGGCAACATATAACCTCAACATTTCTAGAATAATACACGTACCTATCCAAACAAGGCTTTCCAAAAAGAGAAATAAAATAACCTAGATTTCAATAGTTTTCCTATATCATGAGAGTCTCATTCCTGTCATGAGACAAGAAAACATAATGAAAATACGGAACAATTCATTGTTTTTAGGAAAACTTCAATGATTTGCCCGTGTAGGCATTACAAATCCATTTTCAGATCACCGAAAGATATATAATATAATAATATAAGTTTTAGTAGTAGAACATACTTTTTCCTACAAAAACTAACAACCATACATATGTTGTGATTTCCCATCTAATATTATTCTAGAGAAAGTCGGTAATATAATCCGGGGAAAGCCAGGTAATCGGGGGAAGCCTGTAATATAATTCGGGGAAAGTCGGTAATAATCATAGCCAGGGGAAAGCCCAGCATAACATATATAATATATATTCTGGGAGAAAGCTCGTACCTAGGGAATCACCAATACATACCCAACAACTGGGAACCTCCATCCCACGCATCCTCTCAAAATAACTACTTCTCCCAACAGATGGAAAGAAGTAAAATATTTATATTATAAGAACCCCAAAATCCATTTGGTTTTGAAAATATACCCATCCCTAAAGCTCGATAACAATTAAATCTCGATTCTTTTAAAAATATAGTTTATTTAACTATAAGTCAGAAAAGAATCATCCATATACTTATATATATATATAACTCATTCATATATATAATTATTAGAATCTAGTTATTTTAAAAATAACTATTATTGTTTTACATCACTATGTAAAGCTATACTTTTGGAGAATCATTTTCACATCAATAGGACATCACAAATAAATCATGCATGCTTTGCAAAATAATTACATTTGATTTGCAAAGCTAAACCCTATCAAAAGCATTGAAAGTACTTTAATGGCTATAAGAGAGTATTTATAAGTTCCTACCTCAAATTCCGCAAGGCTAACTCTTTACTGCATTAATTTCCTCCAATTAGTGTACTGGTATTAGTACACACTCCCAACTGTAAACAACACATTTAATTCACTTTCAAAACTAAATTCAATTCATAATAATTACATAAAGAATAGACTAGGAATCTAAATTCTAACCTAAACAGTCACTACAAGGGTCAAAGTCCCTTTAGTCATCATCTTTTAACATTAATAAGAGGAAACTAAATACCTCAAAATCATTGAACCTAAAATTCAATTTTTTGAATTTGCCACCACTAACAAATTCAGTTCACTAGAATTTAACCATAAAAATTAAAATCAATCTCAAGTTCTTCAAATAACTCCGCAACTAGGTCCTTATCAAATCAAATAAGGGCTTTAGGATTACAAACCCAATTTGCTCTAAATATCCTCTTGTACACAAACACTTTAATTAAAAGCCCTCATTTTACATTATCAAAATATTTCCAACATCAATTCCATGATTTTCTTCACAAACTCCTAACCTAATATAACAATTCAACTTGAACAAGGAATTAATGGTTGGATTCCTTACTTTAACTACAAGGCCAAATAGAAAATTCCTCTTCAACTGATTTAGACCTCCAAATCCTACAATCTAACCCAAAACGGTAAATTTGGGTTAAAATCAACCCTCCCAATTATCAATTTAATCAAATAAGGGTTTGAAAGGTTTAATCAAACCTTAAACTATTAACAAAATCAACCCTAAAATTGAAAACTAAAAATTAACAACATACAACATCTAATTAGAAACAAAATGAAAAGCTAGGGTTTCAAATTATACCTCAATCAACAAATTATATGGTTCCTACGATCTCCCCGTCGGCCCATCATCATCGTCATCTTCATTTCTCCCACTTTCTCTCTCTACCGTTATCTCTCTCTCTCTCTTCTTCTTCTTCTCCTTCACTTCTCTTCTCATCGTCTCTCCCTCTGTCTCACAATCTCTACTGTTGCAAAAGAGAGTTCTCTCTCTATTTGTTTGTCTTATAAAAAAAACTGTGGAATTAAAAAAAAATCCCAATCCACCTTATAACATGATAGAGTTAAAAGAAATTTTTTTTGGTTGTATGAGTATACAAGTATAGTTAGGTACACACAAGGTATAAACTATAAAAATATTATTTAATACATCACACACATCGATAGTCCGTGTATACACATCTAATTAAAGCACAGTTGTCAAAATTGTGGTCAAAATCGCGGGTACCTTCGGTACCAGTCCAAATCGTGTTCCGGGCCTTGGTTTGAGATCATGTAGTGTCCGATTTTTGCGCATGAGTAGTCAAAATTGAATAGCTTTTCGAGATCTATCCATTCGTATAGTTCGATTCTTCAAATTATGCCGAACAAAAACTCATTATTTAATCCTAGACTTAATTATTTTAACACCTAATAGGTTCCACGATTGAAGCGTTGGACTCGACTCAACTTGACTCACCAAAGTCAACAAAATTATTTTGGGTCGTTACAAAAACTAAATCCATCCCCCTAACTAACTTAAACAATCTATTCCACCCCCCAATCTTGTCCATTCCCCCAATATTTTAAGGAACTCCTTTAACAACACCATATTATAATTGAAGTCTGACCACGCCATGTGTCGCTCCCAAAATTTTTCTCATAGTTTACTGCAAGTATATTAAGCTACGTCATTAGTTTTCTCTCTCATTCTTTAGAAGACAAACTCCTTTGTTCTCTCTCATCCCACGTCATCAGTTTTCTCTCTCATTCTTTAAATGACAACCCCCTTTGTTATCTCTCATCCTCTCTCATATCGTTACTTTCTATAGCTATTTCTTTGCCCATGGAAGTGATACATGCTTCACACATCTCTTTATGCCTCTTCGCAAAACGGTGCGTACAACCATTTGAAGATGATTTTCAGATCAAAAAAATTAAAACAGGGCAATCGCAATCGCATTCTCACAACTACACATCAAGAGTTCTGCAATCTCAAAGTAAGTCCCCTTTCTTTTGAATTTTTTATTTAATTACTTCATCTTCAATTTTAGGGCAAACCCATATATACGCATGTTTCTAAGTATAGAAAATTTAAGTGGAACACTAGAGAGGCATTAAATTTGGTTACCAGATCAAGAAAATTCACGGAACGCAATCGCAATCTCCCAACTACATAACTAGACTTCTGCAATCTCCAAGTAGGTACCCTTTTTTCTTAGGTGTGGGTTAAAAAAATCACATTATAAACACATGACCCAACGTATAGAAAAAAAAAAACAGATATCTCCACCCAAATTGATCCTTAAAATTTAAATATTTTTTTTTATTATAAAAAGTGTCCGTTAAATTGAAGGGGCCACACAAGACTAGTACGCTGAACCTATAATTTAGGAGCATGGTTGCCCCAAGTAACTATGAAATTACTCTAGAGTCGTCAAAATAGACTAGAGCCATCAAGGGTGGCCCTAATCCATTATTGATGTTGTCGATAAAAATAAAAAACTCATGATCCATCCAACAACACTTAGATCAAATTGAAAGCACTAAATAATATGAAAACTTTTATTTCAAAATGTTTTTAATTATGCGAATACAACTAGAAATCAATGTAAGAACTTTAAACATAGATCTAGGCATGCTGATTTACTGAATATATAAATAGTAGAGTTGATCGTCATACCTGAGTTAATCGCAGAAGTCCAATGGAGGCTTTCACCAAAGAGGAACCTACAACCCTTATGCCTTTAGCAGATGATGGGGCTCAAATTGCATAAGGCTAAGAGTTGACCTCCTCTCTATTTATAAACTGTAACCCTAGAGTTTCCTAACCCATCAAGGAAACTAGAGTTTTAGAGAATCTACACTTACCAAATAGATTAGGATTACCACCCAACCAAGAAACCTTAATTCCTTAAACACTTAGTCCCTTCTATTCACACATGTGGGACCACAATATTTCTAATTAATATATAATGGCAATTTTCCAGACTGATTAGGGAAATATATGTTGTACTATGGGCCACAATCTTACAATCTCCTACTTGGCCCTTAGAACAACATATTAATTTTAAAAAATTATTTTTCAATCTGGACCTTTAGAAAGTCGAGTGGCCACTCTTAATTTTTTGAAAAACTATAATTGCCAAAATATCAACTAGAATGTGTCTTTGCCTTCCACTCAAAACAAGAATACCACTAATGGCTAATCATGAAAACATTTGCGCTTCCGATATCACATTGCAGTTCCATGGTTCAAGCCGTTAGTACCATTAATGATTCAAGTGTAAACCTTATGGTGGTTTTATTTAAGTGTAGATTGGATAGCACACAACCTTATGTGTGATATAATATTGTGTACTTCCAAATATGGTCCAGCTTCACACATTTGAGCATATGTGTGTCATTCTGATAGATTACGACTAACCATCATGCGAAAACCATCGCCTAATATCCAGAATGAAGGCTTACAGATACGGTGCCTAGTCGTATCTAACCCAAGCTACGAGAGTTTTGTGCGAACTCTCAGGCTAAAATGACATATTACGGCTACCGCCATATGATATCCATCACCCTTATGTCTTTTATAATTCTTTATGCACGTGCAATAATCTTATTAAACATGTGATGCATCAATTAACGAGTATACTCTATTACCATACTGAAATTAGAATAGTATGTTTTAAAGTCGAAATATACCTTTAAGTGATCACACCATTGGAACTACATACTTACTATATGTAGGCTCTATTAAATGTCTTTCGACTCCCACTGTTCTCTGCATCCTCGGCAAGCAAATCATGATGCACACATAGATAATTTATTTCTCTATGATTTGCTTCCCTTGATCGATACCTCAATCGAGACGAACGAATTTTGAGAAGCATTTATTACGAATAGTCATAATTTATTTAATGAGGTAACACTGAAAACAAAACTAATTATCTGTGAACCATACCTAACCAAAAGTTTAGAGCTTAGAAAATAAAATCATAACTAGTAAAGTCATTGTCTAAAAACTTATAGGTTGCTTTTATTTCTTATCTCCCTCTGGTTGGTGAACGCCTTCTCTTTTCTTTTTCCATTCTTTGTAGCGGAAGCAATCCTTCTTGATGTGTCCTTTCTTGCCGCAAAAGAAACATGCGCCATCGTCCTTTTCCTCTTTGTTTTCCTCATTTGCTTTTGTTCCTGAAGATTGACCTGGTCCAGATTTCATAAACTTTCCTTTCTTAAAATTTTTCTTGAAGTTCTTTTTGCTGGATTTGTGAACAGCTAAGTTTGCATACTCAGCTTTACTTTCTTTCAATCGTTCCTCCTCAGCTACACATATATTGATTAATTCGTTCAAATCCCATTTTCTTCCTTGTGTACTGTAATTGACCTTTAATGTGTCAAATTTGCTTGGGAGTTTTGCCACTGCCATATGAACCATCAACTCATCTTCAATCGTAAAACCTAAATCCCGAAGATTGATTACGAGCTTTGACAGTTTAAGAATGTGTTCCCTCACGCTCCCAGTTTCATCACAATATAAGGAAAATAATTGAGCCAAACAGTTGTACTGCCTCGAATGAACAGTACCCATAAACTGTTTGTTGATGAGTTCAAAAAGCTCTTTTGCTGTAGTTGTTTCTGGAATACCTCCACTGATCGTCTCATGAATCGACCCTCGAATGACCATCATACATAACTTGTTTATTTTCTCCCATTTCTTAAACGTAGCCTTTTCTACATCCGTAGATTCAGCAGTCGGAACAACAGGTCTCGCCTCAGTTAAAACAAAATCAAAATCTAAAAGGCCCAGCTGAAGTGTAATTTGCCTTTTCCAAGTGGAATAGTTGGAACCAGTTAATGGGTCAACCCTGACAGCACAGTTCTGAAAATCCATGTCTGAAAATTTTCCAAAATATTGCATGATTTTACACACAAAATATTATATTTCATCATGCAAACTATAAATATTGAAACGGATATAAGAATTAAGTCAAATTAATCAGTGCATGATTGTGATTAAAATTACCAGTCTACGGGACAGACGGGTGCAACCATCTAATCACACCTTTGGGCAGAGATTTCGATGTGCTATTCGTCCCCCAATTGACTTTAACTGCTTTATATTTATCTAAACCGGTCTAAGGGTCAAGCCGGATTAGTCAGAGTGTATGACAATAATTAATATGCTCAAACTTACCACTCTGCGGGACAGACGGGTGCAACCATCTAATCACACCTTTGGGCAGAGATTTCGATGTGCTATTCGTCCCCCAATTGGCGACAATTGCCGCGCACAGAACTAACCTAGCACGATCCAGATAAATCCAGACACTATCCTCACCTTTGGGCAAGAGGGTTATCCTTCTCTGTCCTTCACGTGCAGGCTTTTCTGCCCCACTCAATCTATCAGAAAGTTCCTAGACACCTTTGGGCTGAACTAGTTGTTTCTAATAGGTGAGCGCAACTTAGCGATTTTAAAGAGAACTTAATCTCTATATTTAAATAAACACGATATTCATAGGACGGTCACCTTTGGGCAAACAATCTAACCTACTTCAATCATGAGTATTTAAACAACCGCTTTGAGTGTCTATTCCTAAACCCTTATAGGATAGACCTAGATGTTCCTTAAACTTTCCTTAGAATTTCTACAATGTATCTTTATTTGAGATAACTTTTATAGAAATTATTTTATTTGTAAGCTTATTGAAGAAAAAATATCTCAATTACAATGTAGAATCCTAAGTGTATATTTAATTGTGTTCTGCATGCCAACTTCTATTTACCTGACATAGGCAATTAAATAATCTTGAACTTTAAACTTTAAACATATGCAATAACACAATTCATCATAATAACATCAAGTAACATAATGGATTTTAAACTGAAGCAAATTAAAATTGGTTCCAAAATTGCCACCAATAAACTGAAACTTTAAACTATTGACTCACCATCAATATGATGTCACAAGATTATGAAATTCAATAAATTATAGTCTACTGAAAATAGGCTCAATATTGTCAAAAACCATGAACCAATAGGTGAACAAGTCTATTAATCTTTAAGTGGACCAAAAAATAAAACTGTAGGATCTGGTTAGAATTAGGGTTTCAGAACCACACCATTGTATCCGGCTGAATTGTGACATCAAGGTCATACATTAGGTGAACAAATCACATTAAGTATTCTATTTTAGTACAATTAAACCACTGGTTCAGATGACCCAAATCTACTAATTTTAAGTGGGCCAACTGAAACAGATGACTAATTAAACCCAAAATATTATATTTAAAACAAAACAGGACTTGTGCAGTATAAGTTTTAACTTCATACCCATAAACAAACACAACAACTACAGTATATTTTCTTATTTAAAACACTTCCACATAATACATTAACCGACGATAGGACCGTCCACTAGAATTCAATGAAGGGTGGTCAAGCAGTTTGTACAACCGACGGTATTAGTCTAAAAAATTTATTCATATCTTATTCTTTGTTTATAGATAAAAAAATACAGTAACTTGCCGAAAAGTGAGAATAGGTCACCGAAAGCAATACGTAGTATCACCAAAACCCTTTTTTTTTTTTTTTTAATTAACTTGTACATCCCACTAAAAAGAATCCTAAGTTGGGGCATTAAGATGGCTTGGACACTGGTTGAGTCCATTCGGTAGGATCGGGGAATGTGTGATTTGCTGACTTGCCCGTTCCAAGTTGGGAGAAAGAATCTACATTCCATCAGCGATCATAGGCATGGAGAAAACTGTTTGCTTGCACATACTAGCTGAATCCACGTCAATTGTGTGCAGACATTTATTTTATACAAAGCGCATCGCAATATGTGTTTGGGTGACAAATACGTGTATACATAGATTCACATGCATGCATAAAGTTTCAACTTGCCATTTGGGTCTGTATGTGGCAGCAAGTGCTTGACAAAAGCAAGACGTGAAACAGAAAAGGCAGAAGCAATAATGAAAATTTTTTATTTTTTTTTTGCCAACAGATAACGCTCATCAAATGATATTTTTGAAGACTAACTTAGTCTCATGATGTGGCATATAAAGCCAAGAGAGGTTGCTTAGGTTATCTCGTAAGTCGGTTCGACCACCTAACAGTTTTAGTCAAAACACACAAAAACTGTTCCAAAACTGTTTGAAGCGTCCATATCCCATTTATTTTAACCAGATGCGAAAAACCTAAGTTTAGGTTACACACACCAATATCACTTCATCATCCTTTTGAATACCTCGGCCATTTGTGCAAAATCAGCAACTACCCTTTTAGTTTTTTTTTTATAAAACAAACAAGAATACTTAATGATCAACAATAATAGATCGGTAGATTTATGAAATAAAGATTCAATAAATCGCATGCACACTCTGACGCTCTGATACCACATGTAAGAACTTTAAACATAGATCTAGGCATGCTGATTTACTGAATATATAAATAGTAGAGTTGATCGTCGTACCTGAGTTAATCGCAGAAGTCCAATGGAGGCTTTCACCAGAGAGGAACCTACAACCCTTATGCCTTTAGCAGATGATGGGGCTCAGATTGCATAAGGCTAAGAGTTGACCTCCTCTCTATTTATAAACTGTAACCCTAGATTTTCCTAACCCATCAAGGAAACTAGAGTTTTAGAGAATCTACACTTACTAAATATTTTAGGATTACCACCCAACCAAGAAACCTTAATTCCTTAAACACTTAGTCCTTTCTATTCACACATGTGGGACCACAATATTTCTAATTAATACATAATGGCAATTTTCCAGACTGAATAGGAAAATATATGTTGTACTATGGGCCACAATCTTACAATCAAGAGATTCAAACATAATATTTTTTTTTCCTTATAACCATTTAGGCCTTAGATTCATCCATAAGTTTCATAACTTTCTTCCAAGCAGCTCGGTTCGAGATATCCTCCCACCAGGCATTCACATTCTTCCTTCCTTTCACAAGATGACTCTTTCCAGCTTCATTCATTAGGTACCGAGTGCCTGGGAGGTGGCTCAAATCGGCGAGCGTGAACGCGTCTCCGGCGAGATATTTACTCTTCGATAGTCGTTCCTCATATACATCGAGAACCTTTTCGAGCTTTTCCTCGCTAGTACGAGCTAAATATAAGTCGCCGGATTGACCCATTCGAGGAAGGATAACAAGCTGAAATATGAGAGTAAACACCAAGTCATTATAATTGTGTGCCTCAACTTCAAGCCACTGATCCATCAAAGCTCGCTCCTCCAAAGTGTTCCCCTGTAGGTTGGAACCGCGCTCTGGGTACTTAGCCGCGTAGTACCTTATGATTGCCCTTGATTCTATTATAAAGGATATCAAATCATAAATACATTGAGAAAAACGTTAGGTACTATAAACTTAATTTTTATTATATTATAATTGAAGTCGATTAGGCCACGTGTCGCTCTCAAATTCACTCCCACAATTTTTTTAAAAGAAGGAAGAGCCACGTCAATATCCTACTTTTACACACGATTTTTAACCGAGGTTGCTCCTTCGTCAACAATTTCTCACTTCTTTTTTTAAACGACATAACCATTTCAGGTATACATTTCCTTTAATAAAATAGTCTCATTACACAAGAAGATGCGTCTCCAAATCAAAGATTAGTTTTTTAATTTTTAAATCAATTCACAGATTAACTGATTATTTACTCCACCAAACTTTTTGTTGGATGAGAAGTAATGTTTCGATTCCTTTAAACACTCTTCAATTAAATATCAACAGATAGTAAACCCTCTCTCTCCGATTTAGAGTATCTCTTATAAATTATCTCTACTAAAGAATTGGAATCTGGTTTTTGACTTTTGGGTCTTTTTTTTGAAAAATGGTGGATATAGGTGAAGGGCAATATTTCAAGACCACTGCAAAACTAAAGAGTATCGTCTGTTGAAGCGATCGATCATACTGATTTTCACCTAATTTTCTTCTAAATCGGTAAGTCAAGTGTTTATGCTTTATAAGTCCTTTAATTTTGATAATATACGATGCTAATTCGTTAATAACTCTTATATAATTTACTATTACTAATTATTAATAATTTTTTTTCAGTTGTTTTTGGTGATTTTAGAAAGAAAAAAAATTGCCTAGAGATTTTTACTGTTACGAATTATTAATTACAATTAATTATTATCATTACTAAATATAAGTGAATGTATTTGTATCATGATTTTTTTCAATTGTTTTTTTGTAACTTCAGAAAAAAGGGCCTGGAGATTATTTATTTTTTTCGCAAATGCAAATATGTTGGTGCATATTTTTTCGGTCGGTAAATATGTTATTGCATATTATAAATTGTTTAAAATATTTTTATATTCGTATTAATTTATCTAGTAATAATTAGTAATAGAAAATATTAATCAATTTATCTACTGATATGTACAATTCATAAAAAAATATAATTTTGAAAGTATAGGGCACGGGCTATTAATGGTACATACACCTTGGGTTTTTATAACCTTTCCTCATAGGAGAGGGTTATTATAACCCTCTTCCTAAATAATTCTCCCTTAATAAATATTAACAATAGAAAATTTTAAAAAATTAGTAAATATATATTACTAGTAGATACGAAATATTAGATACTAATATTAGAAATACAATTTTATTATTAATATACACTAATAATAATAATTTTCTAAAAATTATTAATATATTCTATTTTTTTAAACAAAAATCAGCCCGTGCTAAATTTTAACAGAAATCTGCCCGTGCTTTAGCACGGGCAACACAACCTTGTTTGTTATAATATATGAAATCAGAAGTTGACAGTTATTTTGTCGGAGGACATAACCTCCCGTTAGTATCTATCAATTAATTGAAAATGATACATGAATATAGGACCATTTGTTAACCTTTAAATACATTCATTATGGGCCTAAAATTCATTATGTACCATTTTCAATTTTAGGCCCATAATGAATAATTTAAAGATTACCGAATGGGGAATAGAGTATGTTGGATGATTATGATCTTACCAAAAAGCCTGAAATCCCCATCCTCCACTACCGGAACTTGCCCAAAAGGCTGAAAAAAGAGAAAATAAAAATCGAATCCGTAGAAAAATACTAATAAGATGAGAAAACAAAATAATTTAAATTAAACCCATCTTCACGTGAACTCTACAAAAATCTTGTAAAAAAAAATGTATGAATAATAATAGCTGCATGCACATGGATATAATCCAAAATGAGTAATTTTAACGGGTGAAAACTCGAGGCCGAGTGTAAAGTTACACGGTCTTAAAGCATTGGCTTAAAATATAGTATAAATAGATGATATCGAACAAAAATTAAGTTCTATCATCAACCTGTCGAACGAGGAACTCTGGTTTTTTATGCTCCCCGGATTCTAAATGGACGGGTATGATTTCGAAGTCGATATCTTTCTCAAAAAGACAAGCGATGACTCTTTGGGGACAAGCTGCCGTAACCGGACCGTATACTTTCACGACCATCGTTAATCCGCTCTTGTTAACTCTCACAACCAAACAGATCGAGAACAACGTACGTAGAAACACAAAGAACTTACTAGCTAGCTAGCAAGTAGCAATTTTTGTGGACTAGTTCCAAATTAAAGCTATTCTATATATATATATATAAGTTAGCTAGGTTTTATAATTAATAAGTTGGAGGCTTAATTTGGAGGTTCTCAACAATACGGGGGTTGTCATGTGATAGTGATAGTGAGTTCTCATCCCACTTTCATTTCTGACCAAATATATATATATATATTAATATATATACTATTTACATACTCTCGAGTCTCGATCGATCGTCTTGAATGGAAGCTCGCGTAGATCGTTTTCACGTGGTGGATATGCCATGCATATATATATATATATATATATGAGGCCGGATCGGCTTACAGTCTTATACGTACAGGTTACGTATACAGGCTCTTGTGGGGTCTACAGGAGGCTGATCTAGGGTCTGAGTTTTTGTGAGAATGTTCTCTTCATCATTTAGATCATCTTCTCCAAAAATAAGTTCATTCTAAAACTTCTAACCCCATAAAAATTTGACTCTTTTTTTCATCGTTCATTTTTCACCGTTTATTTTTAATCAACTTCCAATCAATTGTTGATGGGACTAGAAGTTTTAGAATGGACTGATTTTTTGTGAAAATGATCCACGTGGTGGGGAGAACATCTTCATAAAAACTCAGCCCTTAGATCAACCTCATGTAGGTCCCACATGAGCCTGTACATATAACATGTACATATAAGGCTGTAAGCCGATCCATTCTCTCTCTCTCTCTCTATATATATATATGCATGTTTGGTTGTTGAAAAAAATAATAAAAAATAGCAAGCTAACTAACCTTTTAAAGGGATTACGAGCCCCCCACGTGTGAGTTGGATGTCCAAACGCACTACGCGCGTTACCATCCACGCGCGCTAGAATTAGTGAACCGTAGAATTAGTGTAAGTAGAGTGTAAACTAAATGTAAATAAAATAGATAATGTGTGGGTCCAATGATAACAATATATAGTCAGATCTGATCTAGACATCGAGGTGATCATCGTAAAAAAGAAAATCAGCCCTTGGATCGCCTTCATAGGACCCTACTAAAAAGTGTAAACCAAGTGTAAATAAATAAATAAATAATGTAAAAGGACATATCCGGTATTTTAAAAAAAGGTTAAAAAAAACAATTTTTGTGAGGACGTGCCTACAACTTGCGTTGTAGCCACGCCCCACCCATTCCCCCTCTCGCTCCAATTCTCTATCTATCTCTCTCCTACTTGTTCCCAGCTTGCGTTGTAGCCCCCCATACATGCTTCGCGCATGACAACCTCGATGTTCAAACGCACTATGCGCGTTACCACCCACGCGCGCTTCGTGCGTGACAAACTCATTTTGCCCCTGACACGCGCTACGTGCGTGTAAGTTGGTAAATTTTACGGCGCGTTATTATTAAAAAATAAATAAATTTGTATGTGATGCCACTTGTAGAATTCTGGACTAATAAGATCTGAACATTAAGAAGAAATCTACACAAAAAATTAGCCCTTAGATCATATTTGAGTGAGCCCTAGAATTAATGTAAGTAGAGTGTAAACTAAATGTAAAGAAAATAGATATTGTGTGGGTCCAATGATAACAATGTATAGTTAGATGTGATCTAGACGTCGGGGAGATCATCGTCCAAAAAAATCATCCCTTGGATTGACTCTATACGACCCCACTGGCAAGTGTAAACCAAAGGTAAATATATAAATAATGTAAAAGGACATATCCGGTATTTTAGAAAAAGATTTTTTTATTAAAAAAAAAAACTAGTTTTGTGAGTACGTTACTACAGCTCATTGAGCTGTAGCAATGCCACTCATTGGCGCGCTCTCCCACCTTCCTTTTTCTCCCTCTATCTCTCTCTCCTTACTTTCAACCGACTTGAATGGCTGGCTGGGGTTTAAGTAGTAAAGATATAAGGAGGTTATTGGGGAGATGATATGTTTGGTTGTTGGTAATTTAGGAAGTACGGTGGGATAACGACCAGTGGCGATGTTAGGTGGGGTCCTATGGGGCACGTGCCCCCATGGGATTTTTTAGACCACTTCATCTTTAATAGAAAAGTTTTATGTTTCTGACAAAATAAGAGGGACTAATTAGTTAAAGAGTTAAGATTTAGGATGAGAGAAGGGGTTTACTTATATCTTATTAGGATAATTGCCTACAGGTCTATATATATAAAAATATAAGCTTCTTGAACTATCAATTTTATCATCTAAGAGGCTGTTTGGTTTTTTCTGAAAAATATGTCTGAATCTGACTCGGAGTCTGAATTGGGCCGAGTCAGATTTCAGATTGTTTGTTTTTTATTTTTAGAGTGTCTGAGTCAAATTTTGACTCAGCAAAATATCTGAAATAAGGAGGTTTTTTTTCAGCACAAAAATTGTACTGAAAAGAAATAATATATGCTGACTCGTCCTTTTTACAGTTTTGTCCTCTAATGTTTATTATAATGACAAAATCGTCCTTTTTACAGTTTAACTTGTTTGGTCCTCTAAAAATTGAGCTTTTTTTTTTCTTATTTTTTTTAACGGTTAACATTACATGAGATCCTCCATTCACGATCTCCCCCAATTTGGAGGGGATGCCTACCATAATATAACTTACTCTAAACTAATAGGAATATATTTTAATTAAATAAGGGCAAAAGTGTCAAAAAGTTTGTCAGATATCATTTATAAAAAGAATTCAGATGAAAAAACAAACAAACTTAAATTCAAACAAATCAGATCTAGATGATCTCAGATCCAGATGACCCAGGTAGTCTCAGATTCAGATTTCAGAAAAAAAAAAACAAACGCCACCTAAGACTTGAACCTTTTGTATGCACAATATATGGTGAGCTAATCCAGCCTTACCGTAAAATTGTACCTTATATCATATCTTTGTGGAACCCATAAGTCTATGTAAATAAAGTGTAACCTAGTTGGGATGTCTAGTCGATGCGTATTGATGCTGGCTTTCTTCCTTTAAAAAAACTAATAAAAAAAAATATCAAATACCCTAGGCTTCCAAATGTAGATAATTAATTTGGAAATTTTCAGTTCCAAAAAAAATAAAAATAAAAAAAGTGTAAGAATAAGTGAAATTGTGTTAACAAGAAAAAGTAGGGTAGAAATGAAGTTTATTTTTTAACATTATTATACATTAGGGACCATAATAGAAATATCTGAATTTTTAAAGGGGCCATTACAATAAAATATATAGTTTGTGCTTTACATGTTAGAGGGCGTATGATAACGTTTTTTCAAAGAGACTTCTAGAAGCAAAAAAGTTGCTTCTTTTTTAAGCAAATTTTTTGTGCTTCTCAGAATTGGCTTCTCCTCGAGTACCGCGTAGCACCTAATAACTTATCATTTGTTTGACTTATAAGTTAGTAGTTTACCATACAAGCTTCTCTTTATTTTTGACTTCTTAGAAGTACTTTTGCTTTTTTTAGAAGCAGAAGTATTTCTGCTTCTAGTTGCCAAACGCGCTCTTAACATAAGATTTATGGATCCCATTAAACTTTGCCTTACAGTTTCATGCTGGGTGTTCTTGACCCACTTTTACTGTAGGCCAACAAATNATTTAAAATGAGAAAATCAAAAGGCCTGAGAGGACATGTCCTCCTAGGCCTGTATTTAGCTCCACCCCTGTTGATGATCCTCTGATTCGCTTGCAAATTAGTAGTTTCTTGATCTCTGCATTGTTTGTAGCACATTTTCTACATTTTTCCCGCTAAACAGATTGAAGTGGCACCCTACATTCACTATCTATTATGTAAAGCCGTTAGTTCTGCGGCCCCACAAATACAGAATTAATGGGTGATGGATGTAGGTCCCTAATATCATTAATTTTGTTTATGGTCCCGTGATCTTTTGTCTTTTGTTTTTTGTTTTTTAAGCGATGGTCCCCATGATTATGGAGTTACTAAAATCCAATGAAATTTAATTTTGATCCGTGCATGTTCTCTGTCACAAATAATGCCGCTTTTAATGTTGAATGGCCGAGCAAAACTTGCATCCAGTTATGTACAAATTTGCCACTGAAAACCACATATTTTGCTCTAAGAATTAAAACTTTCAAGGTTGACTTTGAAAAGATGAGAGACGTAAAAGATCACATAGAGATTTTTTTAATTTTTTTTCCTGAAGCAAGATCGCAGAGATAAGATTGTGTTTTAGGGGTTGGTGAATTACTTGATTGGTTTATACTTCACATTATGCGTTCAAGGGTTAAAATGATGTGTCAGGATTCGCATATAGTACTGTTTTTTTTTTTTTTTCTACCAACTTTTACATTACTCAATGTGCCCCCAATGATATGATATTCTAAGGGCTCATTTTTTTACCGACTAGAGAATGGAGAATGCCACTTCCACTCAAAGATAATAGGAGAGCTTGGAGCCTAGGAAGCATTAGCTAGGGCTCAAAGGAGCAACGTCTTGAAAGCGCCTGTGATTGTCAAGTTCAAGCTTTAGAGGAATATCTGAAAAATCAGTCTATTTTATAACTTCGAATACTTGTAAAATCAACGCATGAGAAGTTGGCAAATTTTATGCATTTTTTAAGACTATAAATTTTTGAAGGGTTAAAACTTTTAGAACGGGATGATTTCCAGATATGATGATCCATCTACATGGTGAGGAGGACATGCGTTTGCACCAACTCCTGTAAAAAGCGTGTTGCAATAGTATTACAATAAAGTATGTTGGACTATCCCTCAAATATCAGTTCGATATTGATCATAGGTCTATATGACGCAGCAAAAAATGAGTAAAAAAATTCTAGGTCAGCGTGTAGAATTCAAGAGCACAAAAATAATTCTCAAAATAAGAGAAAACTCAAATTATGTTAAGCAAAGAATAATTGAATTATATTAATAAATTATCCACTACATCTCCTAATTATATAATAATAAGGGTTTCCTAAACCTAATAAAAGTATAATCGAAAAGAAACTTCTAATCTAACAAAGAAACTACTAAAGCATAAAAGAAAATATCAAAATAATAAAAATTACTAAAACATAAAAATTATTAAATTCCTAATCTAAGATGAAATTTGCACGGACTCATAAAATATGTCCTACATCACCGTATATGCTATATATAAATCTAGCTAGGAGCATTCAAGTATTCTCTATCGTCAATGGTTGATCTTTCGGTAATTGCTAGTTGGTAGTTTCTCTTTCTTTTCTGTATTGCACCTTCTCGCTACTTGTTAGTAGCGCATTCTCTCTTTTGCTCTTCTATTTTCAATTAGGCAATAGTCCTAAAATCTAAAAACAGAAACAAACAAAACAACAAAAAATATTTGACTCGATTTACAAGGGTGAGTCACAGGGGATGAGTTTTTTTAATTTATTATTATATAGATACATATATTTATTTATTTTTATTTTTTATTGAAGTAGATGAGCGCAATATAAGCATGGGTAATATATTCCCTAAAAAAGTATTAACAGTCGTACCTTTACTTCTAAGTATTAACCAATATTAATTACATGTGTATGCTTCCCCTAATAAATAAATTGAAGTCAAATAATTAATAATAATAATAATAATAATAATAATAATAATAATAATAATAATAATAATAATAATAATAATAATAATAATACAATGGGAGCTAATAACCTTGCATCTACTCAATCTATTCATGTTAAGGTCAATTTGTTGATTGGATTTGCCCTTAAAACCAGAAGTAGCTATTCATTGAAGCAACGACTAAATGTCAATAATCACTTTGCTTTCAAATGTAATCCTAATAAAAAATGTAATTCTAACTAAAAAAACAAATAAAATAAAAATCATTTCTTACTTTTTTGAGTTCTCCAAGCAACCTCCACTATTACCAGTCCACTCTAGTAAAAGTTTTGATTAATTGCAAAGCCATACCTCACGTGCGTCACGTGCCATAGAGTAACATTTGACTTCACCCTTGATCCGGTTCGGGTTTAGATTTTTAGTAATTAAGGATGATCTCTTTACCACGTATATACCATCTTGTAAAATTTTTAATTATCTTTCTCATCTAGAGCAAATCTTCTCTCCCCATTTGCATGTGCCCTTCACGTGCTCATATTTATTTTGGCTTGTGGAACTCACATGAAGACGAACCAACGGCTGAATTTTTTCGTAAGATTATTTTCTTCGCCATATAGATTATTCTCCCAAAAAAATTAATTTATTCTAATGCTATCAAAAGTTGATTGAAAAATAAACTGTTCATTATTATCATTTTTTTTCCAATCAACATCTGATAGGGTTAAAAGTTTTAAAAATAATTAATTTTTTGCGAGAATGATCTATATAGCAAGGAGAATAATCTTACAAAATAATCAGTCGTTAGCTCAAATCAAATCAACATGGACACATAGAGGGCACATGCAAATGGGGACAGATGATCCGCTTTCCCCAACTAGAGGTGCACATCTGTTAAAATTTGATCTATTTTATTTGGATCATCCGCAACCATTCTGATATAAAGGTCAATTTTGATGAGTTGTTCCAATTTTAGATTGGATCGGGTATCCATCCAATCTATTTGAGGTCGATTTGGAAGATTGGATGATCGAACTGTGATTTACCAACCCCATAACTATTTATTTTAGATATATTTTTTAATCAAATTATATATTTTCAATTTTTGAGGCAATTTATAGTCTGTTTAGACAAGGGATTTGGGGGAGGAATTTTGTGGGGACCAGGAATTTGGTGGAAAAATCATGTTATATTTTTCTTCAAAATCCCTGGTCCCCACAAAATTCCTCCCAAAAATCCCTTGTCCAAACAGACTGGTTATCTGAAATATGTTTTCAGGATACAATAGAGTCTAACCGTAGAATTTTGTGAGTTCGAATGTGCAAGATTCGATCATACCTCAAGAATACTCTTTTTGATTTCTGATAATGCCAAAATACTCTAACTCTACTTTGGTTTGCTTAGAACTTCGAAGTGTGTGAAGAATGGCCAAGAAACCATCTATTTATAGCCTTGGAATCACCATTTCAGAAGAGTTTTGTGACTTGTATGAACTGGTGCGAGTGGGTATCGATATCGATACTGACTTAAATCGTTGACTTCAGATGGCCTTAGTATCGATACCAGTTGAGTGGGCATCTATACTAGCGTGACTTAATCACAACCAATCACACCCCTTCAGTATCGATACCGACCTCATTTGTCGACCTCTTCCTAGACTGGTATCGATACCGGCAGTGACCCATCTCATTTTTCAAAAAGTGCAAAGTGCGCCACTAAAGCGCCCAATCGCACATGTGTGTGCGTGTTTGCACCACCTTATCAATTCCAATGAGGACCCAACACTTAAAACATAAACTCTAATAAGTGTAGTCACTTAAAATCTCAACATTCTATTTCTCCCAAGCAATGTGGGACTAAACCAAAGAAGAGATAAAAGTAAGCCAAAACCCAACCCAAAGCTATTTTAGAAATTTTACAACAACAACTGATATTTTTCCCTCTCTCCACACAAAAGATTGATTAGAAAATGAACAGTCATTGTTGAATATAAGAGCAATTTCCTCGTCGTTGATTTTGCAATCTATTTTTTATAAGGTTAGAATTTGAAAGTTTAGAATTGACAAATTTTTTGTGATAATAATCTACTTGGTGATAAAAATATTTTCACAAAAAATTAATTAACTGTTGGTTTGTCTCTATTTATTCCTTAAAATTAAAAAGAATCTTATAAAAAGAACAAAAAGAAAAAATTAAGGTGGGCAAAAGAGGGTCAGAGGATATGAATTCAACAGTAGACTGTACGTAGAAGCATGTACTTAAAATAGTTTACTATATAATTGCATCCAAAAAAAAGTCCAAGGCTGTATGAGTTAGGAAGAAGCAACCACTAGAAACCGAAGAATCTCTCTCTATAAATACCCAATTAAGTTCAATAACAACTAGAAAAGAGGGTCAGAGGATTTGATCTTATTCACAACTCCAATCGACAGAAACTCTCTCCCACTCTGTTTCTCTCTAATTTCTCTGCTTTCTCTCTCTAGAACAATATGGTGACGATGATACGACGAAGAGCAGTAGTATCTGCCGGTAAAAACTCAGAAGTAGTGCCGGATTCCGGCCACTACTTTTTATTCCGCCGGATTATGATGCTCGTGATGTTATGCGCCGTGGTTACGCTACCTTGTCTAGTTCTCTACAATGCGGCATATCCATCACAGTTTCTTCGTTGCTCACCTCATATTGTGGACGTCAATTCCTCTTGGGTAAGTACATATTTAATTCTAAATGTGCTACGTCGTCATTCATGGGTTTTTCGATCTCAATAATAACTTAGGCTAGTTTGTGGGGTTAATAAAGAAATGATTCAAGGGTTAATTTTTTGCCAATATATTTTTTTTCACTATGTTGATCATCATGTATAAAAATCAGTCTATTCTAAAACTTCTAGTATATCAAAAAAATTCTAATGGTTATTAGTATAGTAAAAATGACAGTATGAAATTCATGGATATTTAAGGGTGGATTGGAGGGCTGGGGTTTGCAAGAAAACTTTTATTAAGTTTTTAAGGATGGTTAGTCAAATGAGGAGAGTATTGCAACATACTTTATTGCGACATTATTGCAACATATTTTTTATAGGGCGGCATGAAGATGATTTTAGAGCTAATTTTTTAGCTGGGTTGTTCTCTTTGTCATGTAGATCATCATATCCGAAAATCAGCCTCTTGTAAAAGTTCTAACCCTATCAAAAATTTATCAGAAATCAAAGAAAATCAACAGTCTAAAAAAATGCTTAAAATTTGCTAATTTTTCATAGCTGAGTTGAGGGTGTTAGAAGCTTTAGAATTGGTTGATTCCCAAGAATGATGATTAACATGGCGAGGAGAACAAACTTACTAAAAATCAGTCCTTCAATCATTTCTATATGGGCCCAATAAAAAATGTGTTGTAATAGTGTCGCAATAAGGTATGTTGCAATATCCCTACTCTAGTCAAATATTCTTTTAACGAAGAAAATTTTACTCTTTATTTTTCACCGTTTTTTAAAGGGTTAATTTAGTTTACCCCCTCAGAAATATTGGCATTTTGAACATACCCCCCTCAAAGATCCCGTATTTAACTTACCCCCTCAAACTCACCGTTTCTGTCCTTTTGCCGTTTAAAGGTGTACGTGCGTCTCACACGGTTCCATATATGACCAAAATACCCCTCACGCACTCCCCACGTGATTCACTTAAATATATTTTTTTAAATACTTAGTGCCTCAATTCCATACCCACTACGTACAGACTGATCTATCCTTCTCATTGAAGGCCATTAATGGTGGAAAAGAGATAGAAGCAGCGATAAAGAGAGGGAGAGGGTTCCAGATAGAAAGATGGAGAGATGTGTTTCAATTAATCATCTAAAATTGAAATTTTGATCTTCAAAAAAAATTAATCATCTGTTAGCTCACATTTGATGCAGATTGCCATTAACAAACCTTTTCTCTTTTCAGCCGCCATTAACGAAACTTTATTTCTTAGAAACCGTACAAATTAAAAAAAGATCCACGAAAGAACAAATCTGAGGTAGTCGTGAACCTCGTGGTGCTTGAGAGAGAAAACTTGTGAGCTAACAAATCTAAGGAGAAGGTTCAGTATTTTTTTTTTTTTTGGTAACCATGCATGCCATTCATAGAAAACAACTAAGGACATCCACTGTTACACATAATCAGTAAGAGTTCAAAGATTCAGCCAAAAGTTTTGCCTCATCAAGTTTGTTCATTGCCCTCCAACCAATAGTTGCATGGTTGCCTGTGAGATACATACTTTGAGATGACCCGATCGAGCATCACCTTGAAAAATGATGTTCCTTAGATGTATCGATTCAGCCCATTGCACCGGTATAACCAATGCTAATCCATCTGACTCCTCTGCTGAGGAAGAAGCAACGACTGAGAGGGAACGAGCTCCAAGTTATGTGAAGAACGTGAAAACCCAAAAGCCATCAAATTTACACTAGATTAAAGATGTAAACATTCCAATTCTCAGCCAACTTCTCACTAACTCCAATTGTCTCACTAGAAATCACACCTTTATTATCAAATTTTATGTTGTTAACAAAAAATACCATCACCTATTTGATCTTAAGTACAGAGTTAAACATTCCAATGAAGAGATTAACATAAAGGAACAACCTTGCCAACCATCCACAATAAATTATGCTAAAACCCTAAATTAGAGAGAGATTTGTGGAGAAGATGATAAAGAAGTGGTTTTGAAATCAAAAGAGAAGATTTCCAGTACATAGAGAGAATAGCCTTCGTCGGATCCACGATGCACATGTTACTGAACCGTGCTGCGACGCAAGGCCTTCCATTGATCAAGAACTTACTTGAAACCCTAATAAGCTAGTTGCAGATTCAAGCTATTATGTCTGTACTTTTTAGGTTTAGGGTCTTGGTCGTTGGATAAAGGCAATCTTGAACATATACGTGTAAGGGTAGCTTGGGCATTATAAAGGTAAGAAAATTAAGTGAATCACGTGAGGAGTGTGTGGGGGGTATTTTAGTTATGAATGAGATTATGCGAGACACATGTATACATTCAAACGGCAAAAAAACAGAAACCGTGAGTTTGAGGGGTAAGTTAAATACGAGATCTTTGAAGGGGTACGTTCAAAATGCCAATATGTCTGAGGGGTAAGCTAAATTAACCATTTTTTAAAACGTTATGGTATAAGCTACTTAGAGGTTACTAAATTATTATTTGTTAATGTTAATGGATTTAATTATTTTTTTAATAAAAACCTCCTATAAAGGGGGAAATTTATTAAACAAAAAAGAAAGCATGGGAGAGAACAAAACACCTAGCTCCCTACAAGAAATCAACTAGACCGAACTTAAGAAAAACCCATTCTATCAAGCCTAGACAAGCCACATAACCAAGAAGGAAAATGCTGATACAGAACATTAGAGTCTCGATGAGAGAGACCTAAACCAGCCATGAAATCCGCAACAGAATGTCAATGGATTTATTAATTTGAATTTAATTCGATCAATACAAAATAGATTTGGAAATTATTTTACTAACCTCCATATCCTGTGCAAATGGGATTTTTTTTTAAAAAAAGTTTTTTTTTTAGAAAATTAGAAAGTTTAGTTGCATTAGATTTTTAATTACTATAAATTTTAAAGGAGAGAATTTTTACGAAGAAATAAATTTATTATAACTAGAAAGTTTAATTGCTTTAAGATTATAATTACTATAAAATTTTAATAAGAGAATTATTAGAGAAAAAAGATTTTTTAAATTTTTATATAGAGAAATTTTAAGAGAAAGTGACACGTGGCATGATTTAAGGGGAATACTTGGGAGAGACAGGTAACAGAGAAAGGCTTCTCCTAGATAATTAGAAAGTTTAGATAATAACCTGGTTATAGTAAATAAGCAACACACGTTCATACTCATGCAAAGCACATAGCTTTCTTAAAAAATAAAAATTTTGATTTTCTTTTTAGATAATTATGAAGTTTACTTGCTTTAGAATTATAATTACTAAAAAAAAATTAAGGAGAGAATTTTTAGGGAGAAATATAGTTTAGGATAATAATTACTATAAATTTTTATAAAGAAATTTTTTAGAGAGTGACACTAGGCTCGATTTAAGAGAAATGCTTGGGAGAGACACGTGGCAGAGAAAAGTTTCTCCTATAGTATATTATAATAGATAATAGATAATAGATTACTAGGCTAGGCTAGAGTTGAGTTATTTTAGACGGTGGGTTTACCATCCCTAGTCTAGACAGCCCATTACTAGGCATATCTCTACTACACAAACATGCTCCACCTTATTTTCATACTCACCCAACATTTTCCTCTAGCGAATTACTGCACGCACAGAGATGATATGGTAGCTAATCTTTGTAAGGATGATTTCTTATCATTTAGATCAAGCTTAAGCTTATGATCATCTTCATCTAGGATCCCCCAAGTAATCACTTATTCAATTTTCAACGAACAATGATTTTTAGACTAACCATTTTACAAAACATATGCCAGATGCTTATGGGGCAGGATAGGATCCACTACCTTTTTCTTCTCAAAAGTGTTATGAGATGGTTTGCAACTAATGTGGCATTTGGACCGACCATGCCACTTATGCTTCTATCATTTGGTATGTCCAAACAGAAGTACTCATTTTCAACATCCCCACTTTATTTGTAATTTTTTAAAGGCTCGTGATATCTACTGCACATATACAATTGATAAGAATCAACTAAGTTAAGGACTACCTGTTGATGTTAAGGGCTACCACGACCAAGTCAAATACCTTTGACTTGTTTTAAACAACCAACTCACATTTAATTTCAACTGAACAAATTTTCTTCTACAAAATGAAAACAAAAAATACTATTGAGCCCTAAAACGATCATAAGTAGAGAAGATAAGAAGGTGAGGAACTTGAGTAAGTATTGACAACTATTTTTTTTCCACACTCTTAGAGTTGAATAAGATTGAATGTGATCGTAGTTCTAATGTCGAACAAGGTGGCCGAAAAATTCGTTAGATCGGTAGTGTCCGATCTCAACATGCACCAAAAAAATGATAAAAAGAGAAAAAGTCTAATCATTAATTCTGAGTCATCTTGGATGATCCCGCCAATCTTAACCAATCCTGAGACGATCACGCCCTATCCTGACTGAGTCCAACCTTCTTTCATTTTTTTATACATTTACTTTAATTTACATTGGGTGTTGTTGAAGGAGTTCCACAAAATGTTGGGGTGGATGGACAAGATGGGTGAGGGGGAGGGGGTGACTTTAGTTTTACTTAAGAGATGATCATCTAAAAATAGGTTGATATTTTCACCCAACCTAAAAACACTCCAACCCTACTCTAAAAAAAAACCTACCATCCCCATCTCCGGGAACCACTCCACCGCCGACCACCACCTCGACCACTATCTAAAAACCCCATCGCCATCTTTCCCGCAACCCCCCTCCCCTTTTTCCACCGATGAAGGAGATGACCTTGAATTTTTTTTCCAGGCCATATCTTCTCTCCCACTCTCTCTCTAGCTCCCCCTTATCTCTATAGCCTCTCTCTCTCTTTGACTTCTCCCCAAATCTGAATTTTTTTTTTCTAATCTAGAATTCTTTTTCTCCCATCTATCTCTCTCTTCTTTTTTTCTCTCTCTCTCCCTAATCTCTCTCTCTTATCTCACTGTGATATCAGTGGGGCTATGGAGTGGGGTGGTGGTGGTGATGGTGGCTTTAGTTTTGCTTAGGAGATGGTCATCTAAAAATAGTTGATATTTTTTTACCCAACTCAAAAAATACCCCAACTCCAAAAAAAGCCCACCATCCCCACCTCCAAGAACCACTCCACTGCCGGCCACCACCACCACCTCCGGCCACTATCTAAGAACCCCATCACCATCTTTCCCGCCACCACCCTCCCCTTTCCACCGATGAAGGAGATGGCCTAGAATTTTTTTTCTAGGCCATCTCTTATTTCCCACTCTCGCTCTCTAGCTCCCCCTTATCTCTCTAGCCTCCTCTCTCCAGATCTGATTTTTTTTTCTGATCTGGAATTCTTTTTCCCCCCACTGATTTTTCTCTTCCTTTCTCTCTCTCTCCCTTCTCTCTTTCTCTCGCTTCTTTCTCTCCCTAATATCTCTCTCTCATCTCATTGTGATGGCGGTGGGGCTGTAGAGTAGGGTGGTGGTGGTGATGGTGAAGTCTGTAAAAAATAAATCGATAGTGATGAAGAAGAATAAGAAGAAAAAATAATAAGAAGATCAAAGAAGAAGCCAAGCTATATTTTTCGCTTGTAGTTGAAGTGGCCGATAGTAGAGGTAGCCATTGATGGAGGAGTGGTGAAGATGAAGATGATGGTGATGCTGGTAGGGGTGGGATGTATTATTTAATTTTAGTAGGCTGAGGAGAGAAAGTGGGTAGGAACTCCTTTAACAACACCCTTTATTTTTTTTATCCTAATTATACCAATTAACTGGCAAGAGTTAAAGCTTTAAGTGTTTAATTGTGAGAGAGTAAAAAAAATAGAGGAAAAGGAGAAAGAATGAAGAAAAAAGATGGTCCAAATTTTGTTCACATTAATTCATTAAGGTACTGTCAGTGAGCGACGAGTTGACTCGACGATCCCACCAATGCAACCGATCCCATGTCGATCTAGGGAAGGATAGTCTGATCCTGCCCAATCCCAAAATGAGTTGAGTTCAAATTGGGACGAATGGAACATTGTACGCCGATCTTATCCTACTGATCTGGCGAACCATGGCCAAATAATGATAGCCTTTATAAAAATACACACTAAATTCAATCAATTATTATTGACTATGGTTGACCTTAAAATTAAGTGGCCTTTATCTATCGCCTATGGGGTAGTATCACAAGACGTTTTGAAACCACCTCAAATTTTGTGTAATTTTCACCCAACTCATATTCATCATCCTTGTCATTCACATTTGAACCATTGCTTTCAATACAATGGTTTTGCCTTGAATTTTGCACTGCACCCGTTTTATGCTTTGCTCGTTGAATCTTTGCCCGTTACAATATGTTACCCGTAATATTTTTGCATCATCTCCTTGCATGCATGTGTGCTTTGATTTTTTTTACCTCATCTCCTTGCATGCATGTATGTATGCTTTACTTATTTTTATCTCGTCTGCTGATTAAGAATACTTGGTGTCTTTATTATGTCATGCACTTGAAACATGATGCTTTTCTTCTTATGGGATCTAGTCCATTTGCTTCATTAATTTGATATTTTTTTTATAACGTGCTTAATCATTTGGGCTATAACAAGCTTGATCACGACCGACGATTCAAAGGCTCTTTAAGGCACCATTTTCATTTTTTCCTTCTTTATTATTGATCTCTTTTATTTAAAAATAAAAATAAAAATTTGTTGATTTACGGGTAGCATTATTGTTGTTCTCGTTATCATATGGCATTTGCCATCTTTAGTATTTGAGGAAGCACATTGCTTTGCTCTTACCGTAAAACTCGGCGCCGAAAATGTAGTTTTAGGCGTCCGTAATTTGAGGAAATGATTTCACTTTTACTCCAATGTTTTTTTTTCAAAAATTTGAAGAAGTATTTTTACTTTTTTTTTTGAAAATGGGAAAATGGATATCTTTTTTCTTGATTTTCTTATGTAGAATGGGAATAAGGCAATTTTCATTTTTTTTTAAGTGGAGTACCTCTTTTTCACTATGTGAGTTTTCAAACAATAACTTTGAACAAAGGATTTTGGGCTTGAAAGCATTTTTTTTAAAAAATATAGGTGATGATAACATGTGAGTAATTGGATCATCGAACTTGAACAGCTGGACCTATTAAGATCTACAGCATGACTAATAATAACAATATATATTTGGTGTAATATTGAACCCGGAAGCTCTAATTTTAAAATTTTATATTTTGTCACTTTCGCTAGCACCCCATCATCGGACGGAGGTATATAATCATATGGACGTATAGAGCTCCAAGATTATATTGCACAGTAGAGGAGACCCTTATGCTCAACAAATTATCTAATTAACTTTCTTAATTTGCTTAGCTTCAAAACAAAATATGTCAGCAACAATTTATAGACGACATCCACTGACCTAGTTTGTCTAGATACACTCATTATTTCATTACCACCTATTTTCTCTAAAATTTAATAGACTCACCTAATAACTAGTTGAATTCTTTGACCCATGTATGCAAACTGCAAACAAACTCGATGAACTAGCCAACGATATATATTTTTCTATAATCACAATTACAAATTACCTCAATTAAAACACTATGATCATCTCCATACATGTAGGCCTCAAAAGTGAGTGTAAATGGAGTTTTAGTAAAGATAAAGTGAGATTGAACTAGAGTTTTCCTTCAAAAATTTATAAAAACTCTCTTCCAATGCGTGCATTAATTTCTTTAGTACAAACCCATTTAGCGTCATATACCTTAAAGAACAAACATGCAACATACATGAATGAACTGTAAGAACTTTAATCATGGATCTAGGCATGCTAATTTACTGAATAAATAAATAGTAGAGTTGATCGTCGTACCTGATTTAATCGCAGAAGTCTAATGGAGGTTTTAACCAGAGAAGAACCTACAACCCTTATGCCTTTAGCAGATGATGGGGCTCAAATTGCATGAGGCTAAGAGTTGACCTCCTCTCTATTTATAAACTGTAACCCTAGATTTTCCTAACCCATCAAGGAAACTAGAATTTTAGAGAATCTACACTTACCAAATATATTAGGATTACCACCCAACCAAGAAACCTTAATTCCTTAAAACACTTAGTCCCTTCTATTCACACATGTGGGACCACAATATTTCTAATTAATACATAATGGCAATTTT
>MVGT01003494.1:54312-98385 GCA_002174775.1 Macleaya cordata
AAACACTTAGTCCCTTCTATTCACACATGTGGGACCACAATATTTCTAATTAATACATAATGGCAATTTTCCAGACTGATTAGGGAAATATATGTTGTACTATGGGCCACAATCTTACATGAACCTCACAAAAGATAAAAGAGTTACATAGACAAACATGAAAAAGAAGTTGCACATTATTGAAATTTATAATAGGCTCTAAGAAGCATAAAATATCATTGAAACAATAAATATGACATACGAGAATAATAGTAACAATAACATGATTATACATGATGATGTTGTAGAAAAATTGTCTAACTCTCATTTAATAATTATGTTTATATATTTTTTGTTTTATTACTTTTCATTTTTACAAATTTTTTTTGTAACATCAGAACTATAGATGATAAAAGAAAGGTAAAACGATCATTATGAAGATCATATTAATTAATTCACTATTTTTTAAAAGGTCAGGCTGGAGCGGTTTTTCTCTTTCCTTCAGCTTGCATACTTATTTGCATATATGGTTGTATTAGGTATAGGAAAGTTTAGGCTTATGTCCCTTTTTCAGTATCCCTATCTTTATCGTGAGCTAAGATTCCTATTACTGATGTTTAAAGAAGCACTATTCAAATATATAAAACAAAGACCTTAACTGACAATAGCTCAATAAGTTAGTCATTAAATTTTTAACTTAGGGTGTGCTTGGATCTGATTTTTTAGGGACGTAAATGAAATTTGTAACACATTTCACTAAAAAAATACACGATTGAGAATCACATGCATGAGTTTTCATTATGTGTATCCCACCACCACCATTGCCGCTACTAGTATAATCATTGAGACCACTGCTGCTACATGTGTATATTATTTAGATGCAACAATGTAACTGTGCTCATATACCAAATATGTGTATATTATTTAAATACATAAATTAGTAAATGTGTGCGTACACACATGCATTTACAACACACAAATAAAATGCAGTTTCAAATGCACCCTAATGCACAAGTGCTTTTTCTTAGAAAACATCTCTTGCACCCCAATTTTAATTCTTAACTTATGACTTATTCTTACACCATATTTACACTCATCTGTGTAGACCAAATGGAAGTTATTCGACAAATAATTTTTTATGAGAAGGATATTATCGTCGTACGTGTGCAAATCATCATCATATAAAGACACTATTTTAGAACTCTTAACCCTATCAAATGATTGAATTTTTTAAGCTTTATTAGCATTTGTCTTACCGTTAATTATTTTTAACTAACGTTTATAGGATAATGAAGAAGTAAGACTGGAGAAAATCTTGAAGGCAGCATCTATGAAAGATAAAACAGTTATCTTAACTACACTAAATGAAGCATGGGCAGCTCCAAATTCAATTTTTGACCTTTTTCTTGAGAGCTTTCGAATAGGAGATCACACCAAAAAGCTTTTGAATCATTTGGTGATAATAGCATTGGATCAAAAAGCATATAGACGTTGTTTAGAAGTACACTCGCATTGCTTTGCTCTTACCACTGAAGGAGTTGATTTTTCTGTGGAGGCATATTTTATGAGTCGTGATTACTTGAAGATGATGTGGAGAAGAATTGATTTTCTAAGAATTGTTCTTGAGATGGGATACAACTTTATTTTCACGGTAAATCTCAAATTTTACTCACTTCTAGTTTTTGTTTCTATTTGATTTGACTCTCAAATTTTACTCACTTTTGGATAGATTCATTCTTCTCCATAAGTAATAAATTATCAGACCACTTCATAAATATTGAAATTAATTTGATAGATTTTACCTTTTTCCGATCGAGCCTTGAAATTCTTCTTTTAGTATTTCTCATGCCCCCTTTGATTTTGTAGCAGATAAAATTCTTGAAAAACTAGTTTGCTTATTGCTTGTTGAATAAAGAGAAGTGTTATTCCATCACTTTTCTTTCTTTTTTTTCTTTGTACTCCTTTTGTTTTGCTTGGCTCCTTGATGTGAGAATCGCTAACGATTCGGATTTGTTATAGCATTCTTCTATAAGATCCCATAGGTCTTGAGAAATAAAGAGATGCTTCATCTATAGACTCCAAAAAGTATAGCTTTTCTATCAAAGATAGAAATTAAATTTTGTGCATAGTTGAAGCCACTTGTACAATGTGTTTTTGGGTTGAAACGATTTTTAAAAATAGTCTAAGGGAACAAAGCTCTGATACTAAACGATTTAAGAAATTACATGGTTTTGGAAGACTATGAAAGGCTATCTTAGACTTTAGCAAGGGCTAGTTATAAAGAAAAATCTTTTTTTATCTATATAAAAAGAGGGAGGTTATTGCACCCCCCTCTTAGAACGCCCCCTTATAACGCCCCCTCCTATGGGGCCCACATACGATGCATCTAAGGGCTGATTTTTTTATGAGATGTTCTTCTCAATATGTATATCATCATATTAAAAAATCAGTCTGTTCTAAAACTTTTAACCCCCTCAAATTATTTATCAAATATTGATAACTATTTGACCCCTCAAATAGTTACTAAATAGTTACTAATTTTCAAAGGTTAATTTGAAGGGGTTAGAAGTTGTAGAACGAACTAATTTTTTAATATGATGATATACATATTGAGAAGAACATCCCATAAAAAAATCAGCCCTTAGATGCATCGTATGTGGGCCCCACAGGAGGGGGCGTTCTAAGAGGGGGTGCAATAACCTCCCTCATATAAAAATATACAAGATCTAAGTACTGATTTTTGGTGACGATGTTCCCCTTACTTTGTAGATCATCCTCACTAAAAATTAGCTTATTATAAAATTTCTAACCCCATCAAAAGTTGATTGAAAATGAACATTAATTTATTCAAGTAGAACTGATTTCTTCATCTCTGATTTCTAATCAACTTTCATAGAATTAGAACTTTCAGAATGTGTTAATTTTTTGTGAAGATGATCGATCTATGTAGTTAGAAGACGCATACCCACTGAAAACCAGCCCTTGAATTGTATACATATCGACCTCATAAGACTTGGATATTAGTCTTGTTAGTTTCTTTGACAAAGTGATATTTCTCTTTATATATAATCTCTCACTCACTGGTAGGCCTACATAGGGATTACCCACTCAAATAGCTCGGGCCAAGTGCTTTGAAAAAGTGTGTAACCTGATAAAAAAAAATTTATATGGATTCCTAAATACTAAATCCCATCTTCAGTCGACACTTTGTTTTTTCTCTTTAAATTACTGGGGCATGATATTCTTCACAAATTATTAGTTCAAATGCTTTATAAACATATACCTTAATACATCAAATTTAATGTTATATAATAAGAATAGTATTTTTTATCTTAAAACTGAACCCTAATCGTTGGAGATCAATAAACCTTATATAAACCTCAGTTTTATTTTGTGCTTGGGGAAACAAATAATTTAGTTCTTAGAGCATCCACAGTCATATAAGCTAAAAAGGTGTTTTAGCTATCTCTTATTTAGCCTACAAGACCGAGTTACACAGTGATAGGTTTTTAAAAAAGTTTGAGAAATTATTTAAAAACTGGTTAAAAGGATATAACCGTCATTTTTAAAAAAAAATAAAAATTAAAAACACCAGACGTAGTGGAAGCACTACGTCTGATGCCAGGCGTGGTCCAGGGACCACGCCTGGCGGTTTTTAATTTTTTTTTATAAAATACGGTAAAAAATATCCGTTGGAGTGAATGGACGGTCAAGATTGTATGTGAGAAAGAATGATGGTTGGGATTGAAACTGATTTAAAAAAAAACAAAAAAAAAAAAAAAAAAAAAAAAAAAAAAAAAAAAAAAATTATGGGGCGTGGGGTTTGCACCACGCCCAGTATTGGGCGTGGTGCTACCACCACGCCTGCATGGGGCGTGGAGATAGCCCCACGCCCCATGCAAAAAAAAATGAGACGTGGTCTTACCTCTACGCTCCATGGGACGTAGTTTCTGCTCCACGCCCCGTAAATCTTTCTCCAGACTCATTTCCAAAAAGCTAATTTTAGCCAATCTGGGACTCTCGTAGGGGAAAATTCTTATTTTCTCCTACCCACTACTCAACTCAAATAAGGTAAAAAGGTATTTTACCATACCACTGTGGATGCTCTTATCAGCTATAATTTTGGTAGAAGTTGGTCTTACAATCATATTTAATAAAAAAATTTAAACTAAAACAATAATAATAATTTATTATATTTATATATTACTAAATTTTTGTATCCTTACCGTGTCGATGTCCTACTTCTTTAAAATTTAGTGTCGCCGTGTCTGTATCATGTGTGTCCGTGTCTGTAATCGTGTTTCTACCGAACTGACTTAATATTTTTTAGAGATTATTTAGAAAATCTAAAATTAAATCTAGATAAATCTAAATATCTCCCTTCTTCATAATTCTAGAAAATATCTAAAGATTTTTAAACCTCTCATTATTTCCATGACTTAGATTACCTTATAAGCTTCTAAATTACCATATAAGCCATATAACATGCTTTGACAAAACTAATAAATAATACAAGATCATTTTTTTTGTTGTCATATATAAAATACCTATATAATGTGCATCCACCAATCACATTTATCTTCTAAGTGTACATTTTTATTGTCACAAAAAATTGTAACGTGCAAGATAGTATTTGAAATACTTAGTTAGTCAGGTACAATTGACATTAAGGTAAACATATATCCATAATGCACGTGCTTCTTGCTAGTATTTATTGAAAAGTGAAGAACCATTCTTAATTTTTTAGAAGATTTATTTTATTTTTCTTTATTATACTACTATTCTATTTTGAAAATGTAACATAAAGTAAAGGGATTTAGTATTTATTAAAAGTTACAACTATTATCATTTCTAACTGCATATGAGGACAAAATGAGTTTTCATACATATTTAGCATTCTTTACTAATTTTTATAAATAATAAATAATAATATAAAATAATTAAAAATATTAATTAAATAAGTTTTTATTTTTATTCATGGTACATCTTTTATAATGGTTAACATGTATATGCTTTATGTACACATTTCTTTTAGTATCTACGAGCCTTCATTTATGCACTATGCAGTTGAAAGCAGTTGAAAAAATTAATATTGTAACTACTTTTAATGTTAAATACCATTAATAACTCTATTTTTTACTTGTTTTTAATGTTATCTTTTTTATTTACTAAAGGTACAAGTAGGTACTATAATTTTCAGCATCATAACTACCTCTAAGGTCACTTCTTTTTTAATAATAAAATAATTTTACTTTTTTGAAGTAATAAAATTATTTACATATGTTTCATACTATTCTTATCTTTTTAATGATTAGAAAATTTATAAAATTTAAATAAAAAATATCAATTTCACAGTTATAAACTAGAATATATACAACTATTAGTTTTTTATAATGTTCAATTATTAGTAATGTAGACGAACATTAGATAGGTAATACTGTTTTAGCAAGCTCACAACACCTGGTAGGTGAGTCAAGATAATAGACTCTGGGTACTACATCAGAGTTAAGTAATACACAGATAGGAACTAAAGTACATATGAGATAAGCATACGAGAAGTGTGAAAATTTTATTGATATTTTTTTAATTATTAAGAAAGAAATATTTAAACCCAAGATCTCTTAAGGGGAGTGCTAAAAATAACTATTCCAACTAATATTTGATTTTAATAGGTGTATTTAATACTAACGAGACCTTCTTTATTTAAGTTGTGCATATTATAAAAATTTAGTGGTAGGTAACTATTTTATTGGTTAATAACGATAATAACAGTGGTTGTAAGTTTTCTTAATTTTGTTATTTTTTATTTAGTAAGGGTAAAATAGAAAAGCAACAATTTTTAGCCTTATAATCACTTTTAAGGACGCTTCCCTTTAGGACAAGTCTAGTGGGATATATAAAAATGATCCCTAAATGTCTAACCGTAAAGGTTAAGAGGTATTTTTGTTCTAGTGGTAATCCCTTAAAAGGGGTTAAAAAAAATAGATATAGGAAAAAGAGAGGAAAAATGAGGAGAGGTATATAGTTTGTTAGTTTTTTTAAAGGAGAAAAAATATGAAAAGAAAGTGAGAGAAGTACGTTTCCTATTTAATAGGAATAAAAAAAAAGTTGCCGCTCAACCATTGAGCGTGACGCTAAACCATTGGGCGCTACCCTCAACCATCGCCTCTCCACTTAGGATTCCTATTCCAGTGGAAATGGATCCATTTTTACATGTTAAGGGACTCCACTAAAGGGTGAAAACTGCTTGATCAAGCAGTTTAACAACCCCCACTAGAGTTGCCTTTAATAATAAAATAGATAATATAATGCTCTTAACTTGATAAAATACTTTTTAGTTACCTATTATTCCAAAATGACTATAAGATTATTTTTATAACACTTCAAGTAATACCATAATTTTTATGTTTCACTCATTTTTCGCAGATTTGTTAACCATTCAAGATTTGACATAAAATTTAATTAGTATATATGTTAAAATTTTTACATATTCATTATATATTTTAAATACAATCAACATAATGAATGTCAACCCCACTAATTTACACTAAAAAGTAAAATATTTCTAGGAGTTTAGATGTTTAAATTGATTGATATAGTAACAGTGTATAATAAAGAATATTTTTATTGATATATAATCGTACACAAGATTTTTAAAACAATATAGATTGCTATTTTGGAAGATTTTTCATTTATATATATTAAAAAGTTTAAATGGAAAGTATTTTTTTATTTTTGAATGATTAAAAAGAAACTAGTAACAAATATTTTGTAAAAATTTATGAATTATTTTTCAATTTTATCCTATTTTAAGTAAAAAATAATAATACCATCATAAAAAGGAAAAAATATAAAAAATTAAATAATAGAATTAAAAAAACATTTTTTATTTTATTTTATAAAACATCTTATAGGGCGCGAACAAATGAAGATCATATACCAAGACACTTTTTTCAAACAACTAATCTACTTTTTCTACAGAAAAGTTAACTGTTAAGTCACGAATAATAATTTAATTAGTAATTAATCAATTATAGTTACAAGAAGTGTACGTGAATATTAGATATTAGTTACTCAAATACAACTCGAATGGATGTAAACATTTTTGTATAACTTAGTAACTAAAATCGATAAAGAATTCAAAAAGATTTGGCCGACTAAGTATAAAATGGCGGGTGTATAGCTTGGCGTAGCAGCCACGTATAATCGAATTAGGTTACTACTATAAACCTAAACTCAACCAATTCGCAGCAATTGTTGGAAACTATGTAAAAGAGGTGTTAATATTTCTCATCATACAAGCTATAAAAGAACTAATCAAACGCCTACACCACTGCCACCACCACGTGTATTTATCCTATACGTAAAACTCAAATAAAAAACATAGTAGTGGTGAAAGATGAAACTGGCAAAAATGATTGGGCAAGAGGCTGCGAAAATGGTTATAAAAAAAATCGCAGAAATGATCGGCTTTCCATTTGACACGGTTTATATGACTATAAAAGCTATGAATGTAGGAGTGATGCTCCTACACTAGAATTTCACGTTTTTCTTCCGAACCACGATCTGACACTCCGAATGCATTTTGAAACTGGGAACATTTTTTAATTAGATGTTCTAATGTTTTAGCTTTCGGTCCACGTTTTGGTTACATAAATGTAGAATGCACGTGTTAATTTAAGACTAATATTGGTATAAAGATATGTGTCCTTGTTAATAGTTATTGAGACCAATTTTTTGTTTTTTTTATTTTTTAATCTCTAATCCATCCTCAAAGTATAATTTGTACTAGAAACACTTTTGAATATAATGTACAACCAAGTTCCTTAGACCTAAAATACTTTTCGAGACACTAGAATTAATATCAAGTATTAATCATTCCAATATAGTTGGTATGAATGTCAATGTACGTGCCCAACATTGAAGGTAAGCATTTGAATTTTAAAAAGAATTATCTTACTGAAAATCTTTTTGCTTTTCTTGCTAATTCTTATAATTAATTATAATGCTATTTTTTTGTTTCTTTTTTCTACTTTAGGATGCCGATATCATGTGGTTCCGAGATCCATTTGATCGTTTTTACAAGGATACAGATTTTCAGATTTCATGTGATAATTATGCCTTGAATAACTCCTATGACTTGAATAACATGCCAAATGGAGGATTTACTTATGCTATATCCAATAATCGTACAATACAATTTTACAAGTTTTGGCATTCCTCAAAAAATACTTATCGTCATAAACATGACCAAGCTGTACTTATGTTGATCAAGCATGATCCATTCATCAAGGAAATTGGATTGAAGATAAGATTTTTGAATACTGCTTACTTTGGTGGATTTTGTGAACCAAGCAAAAATTTGAATGAAGTCTGTACCATGCATGCAAATTGTTGTTTTGGTTTGGATACCAAGCTTCATGATCTGAGACTTATGCTTGATGACTGGAGAAAATTTATGTATTTGTCCCCAAGTGTTAAAAGTTCATGGAATTCAACATGGAATGTGCCACAAAATTGCAGGTAAAATGCAAAAATTTTATGCTGTGGTCTTCTAATCCTTTATCTAATTCTATTTTTTAGAGTATTACTTTATGGACCACATCATTTGACCGCATTAGTCAGCCGATTAAATGACATGTCAACTTATGCATACAAGTTATGGCTGTAATATATTCAGTTGTGATTCATATATATATATATATATTTATAAAATATGGCGTAAGATAGAAAAATATATTTAAAAAAAGAATAAATAATAAATATGGACCACAACCAACTACATTAATTATAGTGGCAAATGTACACGTTAGTTGCGTCACTGGTCATATTAATAATTAATTAGCTATATGATTCATGTAGGATTACTCATATTTACACATGTACTAATGAGCTTCATATGTATTCTACATGTTATAGTACAAAATGCAATTTTGGTACTATAAAAATGAGTGATTATATATGAAAACATTTGCAATTGTTACTTTTTTAAAAATATTTGAGTTATATATTGCTAAAATATCCTCTTAAGTTTTTAGAAAGATCTTTTATTTTGAAAGGAGTTGTGATGTAAAGTAAGTGGCTAAGATGATAACTTTCACTTTTTATATTAGTATAGATAATGCATTTATTCTGACATTTTTAATACTGCATTATCTTATATTATTTTATTTTGGTTGTTAAATTCTTTTAGTCTTGGGTCATTCGACCGTCATTATGTGCCAAAGCAGCAAGAAAAAAGGGATTGACAAAGAAAACATCACAGTTTCACAAATTCTATGGTTGCAAAGGTATACTTTTTCTTTATCCCTTCTTTATCTATTTGTAATAATATTTTCTTATTCATATTAGTGGATGGTACATGCCTCTTCATGCCTGAATGTTATATTTTCTAATTCGTTGAAACGTTGTTTGTGATCTATATATATACTCTTTTATTTAGAGCATATGAAAAACTTATGAATGGTTAAAACTTATAAATAATGGGTGTTTATATAATTTTTTTGTTTACACCACAGTAATACCGTTTCATACGACCCACATAGAAATTATTTAAGGATTGATATTTTTGTAAATAAATATTTACTCTGAAAATCATCCTTGTAAAACTCAAAACGTTTTAAAGTTTTGAACCTCATTAAAAATTGGTTGAAATCTATAACTTAATTAAACTACCAATTTTACTATTAATTTTAACTAACTTTTGATGGGGTTAAATATTATAAAATCAATTAATTCTTTGCTAAAATGATAAGGAAGTTATCCTTATCATATTATAAAACTATCCATAATGTACGTAGTGGATTCTATAGAGTGCTGGACTTTGGTTTAATCAATTTATAGAAAGTCACGTTTTGTTAAACAATTTTGTCCGTTACTATTTATGTTTAGTTAATAAATTATTAAAATTATTTACAATTGGTGTAGGTAAATTGATCTGATCAATTTATATAGAGTCTCATTTTAATGCATTGGTTTAATATATAATAAAATATTTAACCGTATGACTAATACTATAGGACAATATTTTCAACCATATTAGTGAAACATGTAATATAGCTAGGTAAAGTAATGGACTATGGCGTCTAACATATTCTGATTAAGTCAAATTTATTACATAGTTTACTAATGTAGTCTTAGATGTGAAAAAAATCCTTCTAGCATTACTTTCTATATTATGTATAACAAACTTGAAGCAATTTAATTATTTAACTTACTATGTTTTTATTTCAATATTGCAGACCGAAGGTATACTTTTATGAAGTCTTGAACAAGAGTGATGATATTTTATCAGAAGCATTCTCTAAGAGAAAGTCATTGAATTCCTTATTTTTAAAATGTTAATATGCTAAAGATGTTAATGGAATTCAAAGCTTAAGAAATAAGATTTTATGGCTTTTTCAGAGTAAATCAAAAGAACTATTTCTACTAATCTAACATTGTTTGTTGATTTAATTGATACTACATATACATGAATTGGCATTTTAGAATCAATATTAGATTGGTAGAGAAATATTCTTGTAAAATATATAATTTTGATTTATTCGAGATCTTTCCTTTATAGGTAAACTAGTAAACTAGGGCTAAGTAAAAAATACTAAATATATGTTAACATAATTCGGTCATTAATATTTATAGAATTTCTCGCTTAAAGCAAGATCAGTGTGATTCCTAAATCTCATCCCTTAACATAGGATCTTTGGATTTAATTGTAGAGATTAAATAGTTGGAAAGAGCAGGAGAATCTCTTAAAATGAGTCAATGCGAAGAAAGCCGATAGGCAGACTATCTCCACGATGGTTAGACCATTTCAACGATGGACAATCTATCTCCACGAACAACATTTTATCGCTAAAGTTTCAGTAGTTTTTAGACCATTGCTCTCTTAAGTATACCTGAAAAAAATAATTTTTAGCTGGATTTGATGGTGTAGGGATCCAATTAATGATCCTTCCATCCCTTAACATGGGATTTATAGATCCTACTAAACTTGCTCTTATGTTTTAAATTTTTACGTGCAGAACTTAAAAAATCTAATTATCTTAGGTCTTAAAACTTAATTCTTTGATTCATAATTTATTTTTGAAATTTTTATAAATTTTGGAACATTAGTTTTGAATTTAAATTTTATCCTCAATTCTAAAATCACTTGGTATCAATCAGTATTGTCTCCTTTTTTTGTTAAAACTTGATTTTAGATTAAAAGTAATGACTTTTTTTTAAAAAAAATTGTGTTCAAAAATTTCACACTCCCATATGTACACTTTTATCTTTATTCCATGTGCACACACTTTTTTCCCTACTAAGTCTTTATATATTCTTCATTTGTCGAATATGCAATTAATTAGAAATCACATGATAGTTTGAGTTGATGTTTATCAGCTTTTGATATGGATAACATAAATTTGGATACTTAGACCGATTGTCTCGGATACCTAAATCTATGAATGTCTCAATATCATAATATATCTAGCATACATGCCAACACGAGACAACTACAATTAAATATCGAGCTCACAACTCAACATAAATAAAATAACATTAAAACTGTTATAACTCATAATAATAAATACTGCAAAATTTAATTGAATAAAGTAAAACTAAGGATAATTAAAGTCTTCGACACGCAAGGCGGTAACTATAAATAACTGAGAGGTAAAGTGTAAATGAAAAATTAAGCTACTAACATAGCTAACCATCTAATAAAGTGTGGTGCAAGTCCAAAACTCTAAAAGAGTCTTCATACGAATTAGACATGATGTTCTCTCTTATCATATTGTCCTACAAAAGTAGTTCGTTGGGTATGAACCCAACAATAGTAAATTTCTACACGCCTAAGACACATGTAGGCAAGTTTAATTCTATACAAAGGTTAGAATAGATAAGTAACCGAATACACATCATATTAGTAGAGAATATCCCTATTAGAAAATATATGTTTAGTTTCTTGAAAAATTAGATTATCACAAAATTAAAATATATAAAACAATAAAAACTTATCTGAAAGTGACCGAGACTTGTGTTAAACACAATGTCCTTAAGATAAATTCGTCTCCGCAACGGTGCCGACTGTTCTATGGACGTCTGTCTCCTAGGATACAACGATTGCATCGTACAGAAGTAGCACTACAAATCTGTATGCTCTAGCGAACTAACAATTATAGTGCTCTCACACATTACTCAAAATATGACTCACAAAACTTGTTGAAAATTTAATTTTAAACTATAAAAGGATAGGGTTTATATAAAGTCTATGGTGACTCTCCTTAAACCACAAGGTGTCCCTCCAAAGAGACATGTCTCATGGCCCATAAAAGGTATCTCCAAGAGACACAACTAAAGAAATAAAAATAAAATAATTTTTCACTCAAAAAAAAATTATTAAATAAATTAAATAATTTTAACAATCTCCCACATGAGTGAAAAAGATAGACTAAAACAGATTGACATATGAGAGCACAACTGGAAATAACATGCATCGGTAAAGATAGCTTTTGGCATTGAACCTCTCCTAGTGATAACCTATCGGATTTACTTGGCTAATCAGTGAACGTATTGTCTTGAACCGTCAGCTGTTGATTTAAACTAAGACAATAGATTACACATACAACATCTCCTTATAATCGTCAAAGTTCTACAGTTGTGTTCATTTTGGCCCTAAATAATTCTCAGTATTCATGAAGTGCTTTAGAGAACTCAGCCTTTTTAAAATTTTCAAAGAAGCGGCCCACTTCACACTTCATATAGGTGATTGCCTATTTTAAGAGTAACCTACAATACTCTACTTGGTATTTTCAAGATTTAGGAATCATTAAAAGCAAACAACTTTTCTTTTTTTATGCTGCAGGCAACACTGTGTCATTTTACGAATGTGTAGAAGCATATCTCTATTCATGCTCCTCAGTACTACGGTTAAATCACTCTTAATTTCAGTTATCCCTTTGAACTTAGATCTTGTGTAATACCCCTATCTCTATTAGTTGCTTATGTTGGGGGCAGCCACTTGTGTTAAGGGCACCTGGTTAGAATTTTATTAGGGTTGGGTGCTATTATCTATAAGTATTAGCTAAACCTAATCTAATCCCTTGTTTTCATTCAACTAGAAGAGAGGAGAAGAGAGGGGGAGAGGTGGATCGGCTGGGAGAGAGGGAGAGCAAGGGAGAGAGTTAGACTTGAAGGAGAACCAAGGTTTTGTGAAGAAGGAATTCCAGAGAAATCAAGGGTGTGTTGCTGGGATCATCATCTTCTTCATCTTCTTCTTCTTCCTTGGGTTTCATCTTCCTTGGTGATTTGAGGCAAGTAGTAACTTGCTCTTTTGGTGTAGACTTAGGTCTTCCACTTTGCTTTGATGAAGTCTTAGTAAATGCTTGCATGAAAGCTAGGTTTATGCTTAGTTTACATAACCTAATCCATGAATGAATGCATAGAAATTGGGTTTTAATGGATAATATATGTTAACTAGATGAATGAAGGCATGTATCCATGTGTGTATGATTTTCATTGGTTAAAGAGCATGAAATCTATGTATATTTAACTTGTATACAATCCCCTAAGGTTGCAGGCCAAAATCCCAAGTTTCCATGGAGTTTTGTTGAAGAACAAAACCCAGAATCGCGAGAAAACCCAGGGTGTATCGATACCCATTTAGGGTGTATCGATACAGCCCCAATCTGAAAGGGTGTATCGATACCCATTTAGGGTGTATCGATACAGCCCCAATCTGACAGCATGTATTGATACCCATTTAGGGTGTATTGATACTCCCTCAGCATGTAAGTTAGTATCGATACGCATTGCCTTTTGACCCTAAAATTGGTTTTTGGTAGTTTCTTTTGTGTAATTAGTTCTTGTATGAAGGATATCATGATCATGTTCATGCATGCTAATAATGGATATGTATTTATAAGTGTAAAATGCATAAATGACTTATTGAGAACTATTTCCATGATGATGAGAAATTGTGGACACATAGATAATGTGTAAGATACTTCCATAAGTTTGATGTATGCTTAAATAACTTGTTTGGCACGTGTGCAAACATAGTTAGGTCCTGTATAGGCCTGGTCCTCTCCAAGCGAGGTCTTCGGAATCGCCAAGTGAGGTCTACGGAATCACTTGACACGTAAGTAACGCCGACAGGGTTACCAGTGTTCGGGGGATGGATTTCGAGGCGGTTTCATCAGACTTACGTGGCGCACGGCCAGTGTCTCGATTGAACTACAGGAATGGGTGAAACGTGGGTAGTAACTAGAGAGCACTCTTTGTTACGAAAACTTAATCTTAATCGAAGAACATAAAACACAACAGCCGTGAATCTTGTGCATTGCTTTACATTACTTTATTCGTTATCTTATCGTTGTTAATACACTGAAACTTGTGAAGCATATGGTTGACCCGAATCTAAGCCAAGGGAACTAGTGAACTTGCTGGCTAGGTTTTGACCTAGCACCGTTATTTTTACAGGTCCAAGACAACAGGTGAATCCTCGCTAGAGGCGGTGTTCACGTAGGCAGGATCTAGTCTTCGGAGACTTGCTTAAGTTCCGTGAAGACGTAGGACATCCTTTGCGATTTCTTTCAGTTTAGTTTGGACATTGTTTAGTCCTTTGATGTTTGGGATTATTTAATTATCCATTTGTATGACAGATTATCTTTAAGTTGATAAAGTTTATTTCAGCTTTATTGTACTTGTGTTGTGAATATGAGTGCAAGCTTCTTGTTAGCTTGGTGAACTGCGCTCACCGTAGAGCTACAGGTTGTTAATGGTTCCGCCGGAAATGCCTAGTTCTCATTGAGTAAGGGCTGCAGACCCGAAAGGTGAGGGCGGGGTGTTACAGTTGGTATCAGAGCCTCAGGTTCAAAGTCCTAGAGGGAATTAAGTTGAGTTAGGATGTTTGTGACACTTTAGACACGAGACTAAGGGTGCACTTGATGTTTGCTTGTTGCTTGATGTTTGGCTTGGTTTAGCAATAGGTTTAGTCCGGTTTCTCATCCTCCTTTTCTTGTATCTCAGAATTATGTCTGGGAGGAGAGCTAGAGGTAGAGGTGGTCGGCGAGGAGGTAGAGGTGCACGGGGGAACAATGATGATGTTCCTACCGAAGAGGTGAACGCACCACCTACCGGGGTTCCTCCACCACCACAGCAAGGAGGGATTGGGCAAGGCACGGGGCAGAATCGGACAGGAGGGGTGAACCCTCAGATGCCGGAGTGGGCGGTGTTGCGACAGATGATTGCAGAGTCGGTAGGGGCAGTAGTGGATGCCAGGCTAGATGCACGGTTGGGTGCAAGGGGCCCAGTGGCACCAGCTCCTGTACAAGCACCAGTTCATGTACCGCAACCGCCAGTGGTACGGGTAGGAGCACCTACTTGGATGGAGTTACATAGACACTTCTTGAGTTTGAAACCACGAACTTTTGGAGGTTCTACAGATCCGTTAGTGGCACATCAGTGGATCAAGGAGATGGAAAAGACCTTTAGGACCTTCGAGTGCCCAGAAGAGTATAAGCAGAGGTTTGCAGCTTTTCAACTTGTAGAAGATGCATTGGATTGGTGGGAGTCTCGTTCCCAGGATCTAGATACTACCACCCTAACTTGGCAGCAGTTTCAGGCGATGTTCTTTGACCAGTATTTTCCTCAGAGTGCACGTATGGCAATGGAAAAAGAGTTTCAAGATTTGAGACAGAAAGACGATCAGACAGTGGTTGAGTTTGAGAGAGAGTTCTCTAGGCTAGCTTTGTATGCACCGGGTCTTATTCCGACTGAGCAGAGTAAGATACAGAAGTTTCTGAGGGGATTGAATCGACAGATCTCTAGGCATATCATCGGGCAGCCTAGTTTTGATACTTTTCCTAAGGTTGTAGAGTGTGCACGACTTCATGATCAGGAGATCCAGGAGGCACGAAGAAAGAGAAGTGAGAAAGCTGAGGCCAAACCAGTAGACAAACGTGATCAAAAGAATGGCCAAGGTCAGCAAGGGAAGAACCGTGATAACCGGGGTTACTGGAAGAGGCAGAAAACCGAAGAAAAGGATACGGGTGCAGTAGTTCCTGCACAGCCTGAAACACTGAGAACTGAAGAGGGCAGTAGGCGTGTAATTAAAGGGCCTTGTTATGCCTGTGGTGAGATAGGACACAGGGCAGCAGATTGTCCGCGCGGTAACGGGGTGCAAGGGGCCAGGCAGAATCAACAGCCGAGGCAGAATGGTCAGGGTCAAGCTCGACCTCAACCAGCACCTAACCAGGAGAGACAGCCGCAGGGACAACCATATGGACAGCATCAAGGTAGAGCCTATGCTGTAGTACCTAGGGATGCGAGAGCGCCAGAGGGAATGGTGGAAGGTACGTTCCTAATTCACTCTCGGCCTGGCCGAATCCTTTTCGATTCTGGAGCATCACATTCCTTCATATCTCGTATGTTTTTAGACACGTTGACACTTAGACCAGAAAAGTGTGATTACCCTTTCTCTGTTATGTCTCCTATGGGGAGGACAGTACCAGTGGAACTAGTTTGCAAGGGTTGTGTTATTAGTTTGGGAAAACTAGATTTCGGCTCAGATCTTTACGTGTTGGGTCTAGAGGGCTTTGATGTTATACTAGGCATGGATTGGCTTGCTGCATACCATGCGAGGTTGGATTGTTACGCGAAAACGGTAACATTTTCCTTTCCAGATGAAACGACATATGTGTTGTCGTTGTCAGTAGGATGTGGTCTTGATAGGACACACCTGTGCTTTGTGGATATGTTGGAGCATTCGGTTGAAGGTAGAGAGCTTGAATCGATGTTTGTGGTGCGCGAATACCGTGATGTATTTGGCGAGGTCCCAGGGTTACCACCTCGCAGAGAGATAGACTTCTGTTTGGAGCTGGTTCCGGGCACAAAATCGATTGCGAAGACACCTTATCGGATGGCTCCAATTGAGATGAAAGAGTTAAAGAACCAGATAGACCAGTTATTGGCTCAGGGTTTTATACGTCGTAGTTCGTCACCTTGGGGTGCACCAGTTCTTTTTGTTAAAAAGAAAGATGGGTCCATGAGACTATGTATAGACTACCGGGAACTGAACAAGGTTACGGTAAGAAATAAGTATCCTTTGCCTAGGATAGATGACCTGTTTGATCAGCTTAGGGGAGCACAGTGGTTCTCTAAGATTGACTTAAGGTCGGGTTATCATCAGCTTAGAGTCCGAGAGCAGGACATACCTAAGACAGCATTTCTGACAAGATATGGGTCTTATGAGTTCTTGGTAATGCCGTTTGGACTTACCAATGCACCAGCAGTGTTTATGGATCTGATGAATCGGATTTTCAGAGACTTCTTGGACCAGTTTGTTATCGTTTTCATTGATGACATCTTAATTTACTCCAAGACACAGGGGGACCATGAGGTTCATTTGCGTAGAGTACTTCAGACTCTACGAGAGCACCAGTTGTATGCAAAGTTCGAGAAGTGCGAATTTTGGCAACAAGAGGTGAAATTCTTAGGACACGTAGTGTCGGGGACGGGAGTGACAGTGGATCCCTCCAAGATTCAGGCTGTACTGGAGTGGCGGCAACCCACCACAGTGACAGAGATTCGAAGTTTCCTAGGTTTGGCTGGGTACTATAGGCGGTTTATCGAAGGATTTTCTAGTATAGCAGGTCCTTTGACGAGACTCACTAAGAAGGACATTCCATTTAAGTGGGATGCTAAGTGTGAGCAAGCGTTTCAAGAGCTGAAGGCTAAGTTGACGACAGCCCCAGTTTTGATCATCCCAGAGAGTGGAGCTGGACTTGTGGTGTATACTGATGCGTCGCATCAAGGGCTGGGATGTGTATTGATGCAGGAAGGACGAGTGGTTGCTTATGCATCGAGACAATTGAGGACTCATGAGCATAACTATCCGACTCATGACCTCGAGTTAGCAGCTGTAGTGTTTGCACTCAAGATATGGAGACACTACTTGATAGGTGAAAGATTTGAGCTCTTTTCTGATCATAAGAGTCTCAAATACTTGTTCTCACAGAAGGAGCTGAACATGAGGCAGCGCAGATGGTTGGAACTACTAAAGGATTATGACTTTCAGTTGCAATATCATCCAGGAAAGGCTAACGTAGTGGCAGATGCGTTGAGCAGGCAGCCTAGGGGTATAGTGGCCTCTATGATGGTCCAGCAGTGGCGATTGTTGGAGGTAGCTTCGGAGTATGACTTTGATTTGGCAACCCGCGAGCAGAGACAGCTGTTGTTGGGTAGTGTGGTTATTCAACCTACTCTAGTAAGCAGAATCATTGGTGAGCAAGGAAACGACCAATGGTGCCGTGACAGAGTTGCAGGAGTTCAACAGGGAGAGATCACGGACATGACCATAGGAGTAGACGGCGGCTTGAGATTCAAGGGTCGCTTGTGTGTTCCAGAGAAATCTGAACTGAGGAAGAACATTTTGAACGAGGCACATCGTAGTAAGTATACTATACATCCTGGAGAGAACAAGATGTATCGGGATCTCAAACGACATTTCTGGTGGTCAGGAATGAAACGCAGTGTTGCAGAGTTCGTGCGTACATGCTTTACTTGTCAGCAGGTAAAGGCAGAACATCGGAAACCAGCGGGTACTTTGCAGTCCTTAGATATACCCGAGTGGAAGTGGGAGAACATATCTATGGATTTTATCGATGGTTTACCCAAGACTAGAAAGGGGAATGACTCCATTTGGGTGATCGTGGATAGACTGACTAAGTGCGCACACTTCGTGCCAGTCAAGAAGACATTCACAGCAGAACAGTTGGCTACATTGTATGTGAAAGAGATTGTTCGATATCACGGAGTACCAGTCTCAGTGGTGTCAGATAGGGATACTTCTTTTACCTCGAAGTATTGGAGAGCTTTTCAGGAAGCTATGGGAACGCAGCTTGACTTTAGCACGGCTTTTCATCCACAAACGGACGGACAGACGGAGAGAGTTAACCAAGTGCTGGAAGACATGCTCCGTTGTATAGTTCTAGACTTTAAGGGTAATTGGGAAGATTCATTACCACTTGTTGAGTTTGCCTACAACAACAGTTACCAAACCAGCATAGGGATGGCACCGTTTGAAGCATTGTATGGCAGGCCTTGTAGATCTCCAGTATGTTGGGCAGAAGTCGGAGAGTCAAAACTTCCAAGAGCGGAAACAGTACAACAGACTACAGAGAAGATAGCCTTAATCAGAGAGCGTATGCGAGCAGCTCAGAGTCGTCAGAAGAGCTATGCCGATCAGAGGCGTAGGGAACTTGAGTTTGAGGTAGGTGATCAAGTGTTACTGAAGGTATCACCGATGAAGGGTGTTCTTCGATTCGGTAAGAAAGGAAAGTTATCACCGCGTTTTGTTGGACCTTTTCCTATCCTAGAGAGAGTAGGGAAAGTGGCTTACCGGTTAGCTTTGCCAGATCAGTTAGCGGGAGTTCATGATGTTTTCCATGTGTCTATGCTTCGGAAACATCTCAGGGATGAGGATCGCCCAGCAGTGGTCGATTTCCACGAGTTAGAGTTGCAGCCAGGAGCAACCTATGTAGAGAAGCCTTATAGGATTCTTGACTACAAGGAGCAGAAGCTAAGGTCGAGATCAATACCTTGGGTGAAGGTGCAGTGGCATCATCATGATGAACGCGAGGCCACGTGGGAAAGAGAAGAGGAGATGCGCGCGAGTTACCCGGACCTTTTTGTTGAGGTATGTGCGATTTCGAGGACGAAATCCTCTTTTAGGGGGGTAGATTGTAATACCCCTATCTCTATTTAGTTACTAATGTTGAGGGGCAGCCACTCTGGATGAGGGCACCCTGTAGAGTTTTATTAAGTTTAGGGTTAGGCTATTATAAGTAACCCTAACTTAACCCTCTTTCTCTTGTTTTTCCTTTCTATTTGGAAGAGAGGAAGAGAGGAAGAGAGGAAGAGAGGGGCTGATCTGCTGGGAGAGAGGGAGAGCAAGGGAGAGAGCTAGACTTGAAGGAGATCCATGGTTTTGTGAAGAAGGAATCTCAGAGAAATCAAGGGTGTGTTGCTGGGATCATCATCTTCTTCATCTTCTTCTTCTTCCTTGGGTTTCATCTTCCTTGGTGATTTGAGGCAAGTAGTAACTTGCTCTTTTGGTGTAGACTTAGGTCTTCCACTTTGCTTTGATGAAGTCTTAGTAAATGCTTGCATGAAAGCTAGGTTTATGCTTAGTTTACATAACCTAATCCATGAATGAATGCATAGAAATTGGGTTTTAATGGATAATATATGTTAACTAGATGAATGAAGGCATGTATCCATGTGTGTATGATTTTCAATGGTTAAAGAGCATGAAATCTATGTATTTTTAACTTGTATACAATCCCCTAAGGTTGCAGGCCAAAATCCCAAGTTTCCATGGAGTTTTGTTGAAGAACAAAACCCAGAATCGCGAGAAAACCCAGGGTGTATCGATACCCATTTAGGGTGTATCGATACAGCCCCAATCTGAAAGGGTGTATCGATACCCATTTAGGGTGTATCGATACAGCCCCAATCTGAAAGGGTGTATCGATACCCATTTAGGGTGTATCGATACAGCCCCAATCTGACAGCATGTATTGATACCCATTTAGGGTGTATTGATACTCCCTCAGCATGTAAGTTAGTATCGATACGCATTGCCTTTTGACCCTAAAATTGGTTTTTGGTAGTTTCTTTTGTGTAATTAGTTCTTGTATGAAGGATATCATGATCATGTTCATGCATGCTAATAATGGATATGTATTTATAAGTGTAAAATGCATAAATGACTTATTGAGAACTATTTCCATGATGATGAGAAATTGTGGACACATAGATAATGTGTAAGATACTTCCATAAGTTTGATGTATGCTTAAATAACTTGTTTGGCACGTGTGCAAACATAGTTAGGTCCTGTATAGGCCTGGTCCTCTCCAAGCGAGGTCTTCGGAATCGCCAAGTGAGGTCTACGGAATCACTTGACACGTAAGTAACGCCGACAGGGTTACCAGTGTTCGGGGGATGGATTTCGAGGCGGTTTCATCAGACTTACGTGGCGCACGGCCAGTGTCTCGATTGAACTACAGGAATGGGTGAAACGTGGGTAGTAACTAGAGAGCACTCTTTGTTACGAAAACTTAATCTTAATCGAAGAACATAAAACACAACAGCCGTGAATCTTGTGCATTGCTTTACATTACTTTATTCGTTATCTTATCGTTGTTAATACACTGAAACTTGTGAAGCATATGGTTGACCCGAATCTAAGCCAAGGGAACTAGTGAACTTGCTGGCTAGGTTTTGACCTAGCACCGTTATTTTTACAGGTCCAAGACAACAGGTGAATCCTCGCTAGAGGCGGTGTTCACGTAGGCAGGATCTAGTCTTCGGAGACTTGCTTAAGTTCCGTGAAGACGTAGGACATCCTTTGCGATTTCTTTCAGTTTAGTTTGGACATTGTTTAGTCCTTTGATGTTTGGGATTATTTAATTATCCATTTGTATGACAGATTATCTTTAAGTTGATAAAGTTTATTTCAGCTTTATTGTACTTGTGTTGTGAATATGAGTGCAAGCTTCTTGTTAGCTTGGTGAACTGCGCTCACCGTAGAGCTACAGGTTGTTAATGGTTCCACCGGAATTGCCTAGTTCTCATTGAGTAAGGGCTGCAGACCCGAAAGGTGAGGGCGGGGCATTACATCTTGGGATCTCCAGTCAACTAGGTTAGATTTCCCTCAAGGTGATTCATAGATAAAGGCTTTAAATAAGCCCATTCCCGTCGATGATCTGTACATTTGTTCTCTGGACAGATCTTTAAAAAATTAGATTCGCTAGGTTGTCCTTTGACTTGAGAACAAATGTTTAAACGGTATTGTGTCTTCGACGTGTTTGTTAAGACTTATCGTTAGAGCTAACACTCTGCATTTTTTTACAATTGCAGATAAGCACTACTTTTTGATTTTCTTATTCTCTGCAACAAGAAATTTTAGCACCCCCACATTTTCACAATTAGTAGGACAATGTTCAACTCATAAGGTGTCTTCTATTGTTCTTAATGTGCAGTCGTTAAGAATGCAATTTATTACAAAGTTTCTGACCTCCACAAGATGTTGGGTAAAACTTATTCAAGAATGATCTACTAATGGATCTGTAGAACCCCCAAAAGTTCGTGGCTTCAAACTCAAAAAGTGCTTATGTAACTCCAGCCACGTGGGCGTTCCTGCTCATTCCACTGGTGGTTGTGGTACTTGAACTGGTGCTGGTGCTACTGGTCCCCTAGCACCCAATCTTGCATCCAGTCTGGCATCTACAACTCCCCCTATAGACTCTGTGATCATCTGACGTAACATTGTCCACTCTGGCAACTGAGGGTTAACACCTCCTGCCCGATTCTGACCCGATCCTTGCCCGATCTCTCCCTGTTGTGGTGGTGGAGGAACCTCCGGTTGTGGTGCATTCACCTCTTTAGTAGGAACATCATCGTTGTTCTCCCGAGCACCCCTACCTCCACGCCGACCACATCTACCTGTTTCTCGCCTCCCAGATATAATTCTGAGACACATAAAAAAGAGGGTAAGAAACAGAACTAAGTCTATCGCTATCCAAGCCAAGCAACAAACAACAAGCAAGTAATTCATTCAAGCGTATTCTTAGGCTTTGTGCCTAACGTGTCGCAACCAAGCATCATAACTTAACTCAACTCCCTCTAGGACTTTGAACCTGAGGCTTTGATACCAACTGTAATGCCCCGCCCTCACATTTCAGGTCTGCAGCCCTTACTCAATCAGAACCGGATATTCCTGCGGAACTATTAACAACCTGTAGCTCTAGGGTGTACATGTTACACCAAGCTAAAAAGAAGCTTGCTCTCACCTCCGCTACTGAGTATTTGCCTGATGACCTCGACCTGAAAAGATTAATGGTGCTAGGTCAAAACCTAGCCAGCAAGTTCACTAGTTCCCTTGGCTTAGATTCAGGATAACCATAAGTTTCATGAGAGTGTATTAACAATATAACATAAGATATGTCATTACAAAAGATTACACAAAATAAACAGATGCATAAAATAACGGTTATGGTGTTTTATGATCTTCAATTAAGATTAGGTTTTCGCAACAAGTGTACTCTAATTACTACCCTGGTTTCACCTGTCCCTGTAGTTCACTCGAGACACTGGTCGTGCGCCATGTGAATCCGATAAACCGCATCGAAATCTATCCCCCGAATACTGGTAACCCTGTCGGTGTTACTTACGTGTCAAATGATTCCGTAGACCTTACTTAGCAATTCTATAGACCTCGGTTGGAGAGGACCAGGCTTATACATGACCTAAACTATGTTTGCACACAAGCCAAACAAGTTATTTAAGCACACTACAGGCTTATGAAGGTTTCTTACATCTTTTATGTGTCCACAAGTATTCATCTTCATGAAAGCAGTTAATAATAAGTAGTTTACGTATGCTTTCCATGCTCTTTAAACATATAAATAAATATTATTATATATGTCATACAACATGATAACCTTTAAACATAGTTCTACCATCAACGGGGCTCAAAATAACCAAATTTACAGGTTAATAGTCAGTTGGTATCGATACCTTCTCGGTGGTACCGATACCAACATCTACATTGGTAACAGATACTGCCGGTATCGATATCCCTGAAGGTGGGTATCGATACTGATATTCATCTGTCGACCAGTATAAGTCTGTTATCGATACCCTTTGGATGGGTATCGATATCTTAGGTTTTATCACGATTAATGGTTCGATGGTATCGATACCTACTTAGTGGTAATGATACCAAACATCCTCATTGGCAAAAGATGCCATCTGGTATCGATACCGTTTCGGTGGTATTGATACCAACCTTCATCTGTCGGCCATTACCGAGCAGTTATTGATACCCATTTAGGTATCGATACCCCGGTGGTTTTCTCGCGTTTTTAGGGTTTGTTCTTTGCCAAAACTCAATGGTACCTTAGTTTTCTTACCTGCAAATGTTAGGGAATTATATATACAACTCATATACATAGATTCCATGCATTATAACCATAAGGAACTCATACACATTGTACTAACATGGATTATATGCATTCTTTCAAGCAGTTATCATACAAATAGTAAAGAGATTAGGTTTTCCTGCATTCATTCATTAAGGAAACATAACAACAACATGGAGAACCTAAATCTACACCAAAAGAGCAAGTTACTACTTGCCTCAAACCGAAAACGATTCTGCTACGCAAGGAAGAAGATAGAGAAACATTGCAACTAGAGCATGCGCCTTCTTCCTCTCGATCTCTCCCCTTCCCTACGATCCTGCTTTCACAAACTCTAGGTTCTTCTTCAAGAATTTGATCCTCTCCTGCTCTGGCCGTTTTCTCCACTCTATCCCCTTCTCTCTCTAGGTCGATCAAAACAAAAAGGGGGAGGTTTAAGGGTTAGTTTATAATTATAACTAACATAAACCTATACCTACTAAAACTCTAACAGGGTTCCCTGAACAAAAGTGGCTGACCCTAAATATCAATAATTTAAGAAGTAAGGGTATTACAATCTACCTCCCTAAAAGAGGATTTCGTCCTCGAAATCACACATACCTCTTCAAAAAGATCCGGGTAGCTCGCGTGCATCTCCTATTCTTTCTCCTACGTGGCCTCACGCTCATTATGATGATGCCACTACACCTTCACCTAATGTATTGATCTTGAACTAAGCTTTTGCTCCGTGTAGTCAAGAATCCTATAAGGCTTCTCTATATAGGTTGCTCCTGGCTACAACTCTAACTCGTGGAAATCGACTATTGTTGAGCGATCCTCATCTCTGAGATGCGTCCTAAGCATAGACACATTAAAGACATCATGAACTCCTGTCAACTTGTCTAGTAAAGCTAACCGGTAAGCCACTTTTCCTACTCTCTTTAAGATAGAAAAAGGTCCAACGAAAAACGGCGACAACTTCCCTTTCTTGCCGAACCGTAGTACACACTTCATCAGTGATACCTTCAGTAGCACTTAATCACCTACCTCAAACTCAAGTTCCTTACGCCTCTGATCGGCGTAACTTTTCTGACGACTCTGAGATGCTCGCATACGCTCTCTAATTAGGGCTATTTTCTCCGTAGTCTGTTGTACTGTTTCCGATCTTGGAAGTTTCGACTCTCCAAGTTTTGCCCTACATTTTGGAGATCTACAAGGTCTGCCATACAACGCTTCAAATGGTGCCATCTCGATACTGGTTTGGTAACTGTTATTATAGGCAAACTCAATAAGTGGTAATGAATCTTCCCAATTACTCTTGAAGTCTAGAACTACAGAACGGAGCATATCTTCCAGCACTTGGTTAACTCTCTCCGTCTGCCCATCCGTTTGAGGATGAAAAGCCGTGCTAAAGTCAAGCTGCGTTCTCATAGCTTCCTGAAAAGCTCTCTAATACTTCGAGGTAAACGAAGTTCCTGGTCCGACACCATCAAAACTGGAACTCCGTGATATCGAACTATCTCCATTACATACATCGAAGCCAACTGCTCTACAGTGTGTCTTCTTAACTGGCACGAAGTGTGCGCACTTGGTCAGTCTGTCCACGATTACCCAAATGGAGTTGTTTCCCTTCCTAATCTTGGGTAATCCATCGATAAAATTCATAAATATATTCTCTCACTTCCACTCAGGTATATCTAAGGACTACAAAGTACCCGCTGGTTTCCGATGCTCTGCCTTCACTTACTGACACGTAACGCATGTACGCACAAACTCTGCAATGCTACGTTTCATTTCTGTCCACCAGAAGTGTCGTTTGAGATCCCGATACATCACGATGTGCCTCGTTCAAGATGTTCCTCTTCAGCCCAGATTTTACTGGAACACACAAACGACCCTTGAACCTCAAGCCACCGTCTTCCCCTACAGTCATGTTCGTGATTTCTCCTTGTTGAACACCTACAACCTTGTTATGGCACCATTGATCGTTTCCTTACTCGCTAATGATTAAGCTTACCAGAGTAGGTCAAATGACCACACTACCCAACAACGGTTGTCTCTGCTCGCGGGTTGCCAAATCGAGCTCATACTCCAAAGCTGTCTCCAACAATCTCCACTGCTGGACCATCATAGAGGTTACTATACCCCTAGGCTGCCTACTCAATGCGTCTGCCATTAACCTTTCCCGAATGAAACTGCAACTGAAAGTCGTAATCCTTCAGTAGTTCCAACCATCTACGATGTCTCATGTTCAACTCCTTTTGTGAAAATAAGTATTTGAGACTCTTATGATCCAAAAAGAGCTCAAACCTTTCACCTATCAAGTAGTGTCTCAAAATCTTGAGTGTAAACACTATAGATGCTAACTCGAGATCATGAGTCAGATAGTTGTGCTCATGCAGGTATCCTTAACTGTCTCGAAGCATAAGCAACCACTCGGTTGTTTTGCATCGAAACACATCCTAGTCTCTGATACGATGCATCAGTAAAAATTACTAGTCCGGCTCCACTTTCTGGTATAATCAGAACTGGAGTTGTTGTCAACTTTGCCTTCAACTCTTGAAAAGCTTGCTCACACTTGTCATCCCACTTGAATGGAACGTCCTTCTTAGTAAGACTAGTAAAATGACCTACTATTCGCAAAAATTCTTCGAGGAACCGCCTAAAGTACCCAGCTAAACCTAGGAAACTTCAAACCTCTGTCACTGTAGTGGGTTGCCGCTATAAGACGCCAAATTTTCGCACACCAGTGAAAATTACCCATTTTGGGTGCACCTCGATTTTCGTGTAAAATCAAATAAAAATCAGTTCTTTAAACCCTCTCCAAATTTCAATTAGAATCGGATCAAGAATGAGAACCAAAGTCTAAGAAATCTTAAATCTAGGTTAGAACCGGTGTAAGCTAGGAACCGTAGGAAGTCCTCTTGGTTCTAGGTTTTTAGGCATGGACACGTGTCGCCTTGGGATTGGCTAATACTAGGTTTCAAATTAATTATGTTTGTTAGAAAATTTAATTTTTAAAAGGTTGGTGGACCCCATTTTAATTAAACAAAATCAGATTTTTTGTTTTAAAGAAAATAAGTTTGAAAAGGAAAATGAGAGAGAAAAAGAAAGAAGGAGAGAGAATGGAGCTGACACGTGTCAGCTCCTGGGCTAAACCGCACACTAGTTGTTCATCCCCTTTTATTTTGTTCACCTCCCACCTTCTATGCTATCTCACCCCTCACAAACTTGAATCCCACATATTCTTTCTCTCTTTTTCTGATTTTTGCATGCAGGTCCCTCCTGACCTTTTTAAAATTATATATAGGTCCCTGCCTGAAAATTCTTAAATTACAGACAGGCCCCTGCTTCATTTCTCTCCTAAATTATACTCCAGTCCCTCCTTTTTCAAAAAGACCCTCCCTGATCTTATCTCTACACCTCATCTAGGCTATTTCTAGCCACAAGTTTTAAAGAGATAAGGAGGAATCTTGGGTGTGTCACCCACTGGAAACTTGTCCAAAAAGTGGTAGAATACTAGGATTAACCAATCCTAAGGGCACATGTGTCCTTCTGGAACCTAGGATTTTTCTATATATAGTTAAGGCTAGATATTTTGTAAGGGCAGAAAAATTTTAGGGTTTACTATCTTTAGTATTAGCTAGAGAATTTCTTTTCTTCTCTCTGGTTTTTGGGTTTTCTTTCATCTTTAAAAAAAAAGTCTTGGTCTGAGAGAGTTTTTAGTTTTGGAGGAGAGAAAAACAGAGAGGGTGATGTTTCTTGGCTTGAGTGAAGAAGAGTTCTTTCTATTTTGGGAGAGATTCTTTAGGGTTTAGAATACCATCTACCCATTTTTGGTGAGAGAGAGATGAGTAGACAAGACTTCTTGGAGAAAGACATGAGTTAGAGATTTCCTTAATTTTGGTTCTTATTCATAAAAAGAGAAGAAAAATTTTAATTTGGGAGGAGAAATCCCTACCATCCATTCCAATCAAAGGAGGGCTCTTATGCATGCATCTTGGATCTATTCTTGCTAGGTAAAATCTCTACACATCATCTCTTGAATTTCATGTTTAATGCATGTAAAGTATGGGATGGTGTATGTTGTGATGTATGTAATGGTGTAGATGATGATGTATGTGATGATGTAGTATATGTTGATGAAATCATGATGTAATGAAGGATTTAATGTTAAGATGAAATTTGTGCATGGTCTTGATGATAAATTGGTGTAAATACTAATTTGATGTTTATGTTATATTATTTAGCATGAAATACATGGATGTAGATTTTTATATGAGATGATGTTTTTACATGCATGTATGTATGTGTCATATGGACCATGTTTAAATGGATGTAAAACTTAATTCTAAATGCTTTTATGATGAATGCTCCATAACCATGATATGGATGATATGGATGAAATATGTGATGATATGGTTTCTTTTGATTTTACATGAAACATGGTGTGTTTCTTTTTAATATGAGAATAAATATTATCATGTTGTTATATATGATATAATGTGAGCATATCATTGATGATAATATCATGTGGGTGGAATTCTCCATATGCTTTTGCATTCTTATCTCATAAAAAAGAGAGCTAATGAAGCTTAGATTGATGATGATTTCATGTTATTTCCCTTGATCTTCATGCTTTTTAGATGAATTGTGGCATAATAAGCATTATGAACGGTTTGGATTGTGTAAATTCATGTTGGTTTTAAAGATTGAAGCTATTTTTGCTCTCTTTTTACTAATGCATGAATGTAGAGTTTAGATCCTTATTGCTGAGAAAGAAATCTCCATGATGTGAGTTTTGCCATTATATGTTGGTGGCTTCTTGATTAGCATGAAATTTGTTGAGAAGCATGTCTTTAGTCTCTCATTAAAAGAGAACAAAAAGTGAACGGTTTGATATTAATAAGTTAGCATTTGCCTTGATCTTCATGATGATCACATAGATTTCGACATGATGAACATGATGAACGGTGTGGATCGTTGAAATTCATTTGAGGATTAAAATTTGAGGCTACATTAGCTCTCTTTTTGTTACATGCTTGCTTCCATGCATAGTATGCTTGATTTCATACTTATGATTTCATCGGCATTGTTAGTGTCATTTCGTTTTATTGGATATGTTTATCGTGCTCACATTCATCTTTGTGTTTAAAGCCTTAGCATTGCGCATGTGGGATTAGGTTACTTTACTTTACTTGTTTATTGATTTCAAGTAATTAGTAGTTCAAATTCTATGCATTATTCGCTTTGATAGCTTTAGGTCGAAAATCGAATAAACTTTGCAAATAAGCTACCTTCGGGCTTTTGGGCCCGTTCTCTTGTGGTGGGCCCATGGGCCCATCCCTCGTTTGGGCCTTAGGGCCTATTTCTCCTCTTTAGTGGGCCTCAGTGCCTACACTCTTCCTTTTGGGCTTAAAGCCCTTCCTATGGATGTGGGCCTAAAGGCCCACCCATTTTGTTGGACTCATCGCTCCAACTCTTTCTTGTGGGCACATAGCCCATTTCATCTTCCGGGCTGCAAGGGCCCATTCCTTTCATGTGGGTCTAAGGATCCCTGTCTTCTCATGGGTTCGATAGATCGCCAAACCCTAAAAATAAATAATAATAGAGATTAAGGTCTCTAGTTTAGTTCCCCTCTAGGGTTAGGGCTTGGTGCTTTAGATTCCTAGGTTGCATTAGCCTAGGGTTTCGTGTTATTTTTTAGAGGACTTAGGGTTTCACATGAGCTGAAGTTCTTATTTTATTCTCACCCTTGTTTTAAATGTTTTGAAGTTTTGAAAGAAAATATTTTTCAAAGTTCATCTCATTTAGCTTAGGGTTTCATGCATATAGGGTCAAGATCTTCCTAAAACAGATTAGGGATCTTTAGAAACCCTCGTGCGACATTAGAGAGTAGGGCATGCATACATCGCGTCCTATCGATGTTTGTTTTCTTCCCGGGCACACGTGCATGGTGTAGTCCCTTTTTCCTGGGCACATCCTATTTTAGATGTGATCCCGTCGTGAGATTCACACCTAAGGGTGTTATTAGTCTGTCTTTTTTTTGGGCACGTGTCCTGATCACGTGATCCCTCTTGAGGTTCACATCTACGGATGCTATGAACCCTTTCGTCTTTTGGGCATGTCCTATGTTGGATGTGATCCCGTTGTGAGATTCACACCTCAGGGTGTTATGAATCTGCTTTATCTTTGGGCACATCTCGTGTTAGACGTGATCCCTCTCCGAGCATGTGTCCTGATCACGTGACCCTTCTTGAGGTTCACATCTGCAGATGTTATGAACCCTTTTCTTTGGGCATGCGACCACCACACATGATCCTTCTCGGGCATGTTTTATATTGAACGTGATCCCAGTTTTATTCGGACATGTGTATACAACACGTGATTCCATTTTGGCATATGTCTAATGACATATTTGCCCCTTTTGTGAGAATCGTGTTCAAGAACGTGACTTCTCTTTTTAGGCGACACACGTGTAACGTGTGAATCGTTTGAGTTTTATATTCAAGGACATGACTCTCTCTTCGGCGCACGTGGCATACTGCACGTGATCGCTTCAGTGTATGGTGTATACAGCACCATGTCGCATGCTTGAGTGTATGTGTACATATTACACGTATCACACCATTTGTTCGTGCGTGGATATAGAGCACATCCGCGTCACCTTACTTTTTGTGCACGAGCCTACTGATGGCGCATGTCGCTTTCTTTTGCTGCATTCAACTAGATGAATATATGCATTTTTTTACCCCAGAACTACATATCCTGACACGTAGATTTAGGGGTGCTTATTCTTTATTTATTCATTCATTTATTTAGTGCAGCTGTTGTATATATATCATTGTTTAGTTTTAATCATTTATCCCCTAAAAAACTTTTAATCGCGAAGTAGAGGCCGTCCTTACGGACGAGCGGTTGTTGGGTGCCTAACACCTTCCCAACCCGTAGCTTGATCCCCTTATCCATTTGTCAGACCGCAGACCTTCATTTGGATTATCGCTATGGTTTTTCTAGGAAAACTAGTTTTAGGCTGATTTTCCAAAATCTTGGGTCTTGATTCCCATAAATCAGGTGGCGACTCCATACCCCTACCACATTCATTCACCCTCGTGTGGGCGAATCCTATTTCGCATTTCCCACGTGTTCATTCTCTCTCTTCTTCGGAGGTGGAGAGAGTGAGTGCGCTGGGAGGTGCTGGATTCCGGCTCCACAGTCTGGCGACTCCACTGGGGACCTATAAGGATCAGACTCAAAAAGCGATTAAACATTTTTAGGGAATAAATGATTGTACACTTCTCGGGCATGCACACACACACACTGCACGCACCCATTCATTTGCATCTTCATTTTATATTCTTTGTAATCCTATAGGAAATAAAACATGTGGTTGCGGTAGGTCTCGTCCCGACTGGGTGGTCATATGGGAATCATGCATACATTGGCGATAGATGTATCCCTAGTAGTAACTTAAAGGATTGCATTCATGCCGCATAATTTCTGAGGCATAGTTCACAATAGTAGATTTGTGATACTAACTAGTATTCTATGTGTTTGCAAAAATTAAAAACAAAAAAAATATTTTGCTAGGGGCACATGTTTGAGAGTCCTTCTTCATAGATTCACTCTCTTTGAACCCCTGAAAACTCTTCTCTTTTAAGAGCAAAAAAAATAAAAACTTAGAGGGGCGTCCAAGGGCTCTTCTTTCTAGATTAGCCCTTATCACCATCCTCAAAGTGATAGTTTATGTAAGAGCAGAAAATGAAAAGAAGAAGAAAAGAGAATGAAATACTCATGAAGGGTTCTTCTTCCTAGATTGACCCTCTCGACACTCTTCCAAAAAAGAAAAGCTCATACAAGAGCAGAGAAAAAAAAAGAAATAATCATTTTAATTAAGAGATAGAAGGGTTCATCTCTCTATATTTACCCTCCCACCTCCCTCAAACCATTCAACTCATTCAGAGGCATAAGATGAATATTCTTTGAGATAACTATCTTGAGGATTCTTCTGCTGTAGAACTACTCTTTCAAGTTTCTAAAAAATTTAACGCTCGACTAGGAGCAAAATATTCCACCACCACTGTGTGAATCATATTTCAAAATCGGTCCGAGAGTTCAAAGAACTTTTACACTCTCTCAATTTTAAAAAATGTACCCTGTGGGTCACACACATGCACCAGATATTCATGTGTCCATTTTTTATAAAAAGAATTTCAAAAAATGTACCCCGTGGGTCGCACCCGTGCGTCAGATGCATATGTCCAGTTTCCAAAAAAATGAATTTTAAAAATGAACCCTGTGGGTCGAACACGTTCTCCAAATGCACGTGTCCATTTTCTAAAAAAAAAATTCAAATATGTACCCCGTGGGTCGCACACGTGCGTCAGATACATGTGTCCAGTTTCCAAAAAAATGAATTTTAAAAATGAACCCCGTGGGTCGAACACGTTCTCCAGATGCCCGTGTCCATTTTCCAAAAAATAAAATAAAAGTGAACCCCGTAGGTCGCACTGTGCTCCAGATATGCACGTGCCCAATTTTAAAAATGTACCTCATAGGTCGCACATGTGCGCTAGATATGCATGTGTCTAGTTTCCAAAAAAATGAATTTCAAAAACGCACCCCGTGGGTCGTACACGTGCGTCAGATGTGCTGTGTCCAGTTTCAAAAAAATGTACCTCGTAGGTCGCACTGTGCTCCAGATATGCACGTGTCCAATTTTAAAAAAAAATGTAACTCATAGGTCGCACATGTGCTCCAGATATGCACGTGTCCAATTTCTAAAACTATTTTAAAAATATACCTCGTAGGTCGCATACATGCGTCAAATGCATGTGTCCAGTTTCCAAAAACCAATTTAAAAAAATCCACCCCATGGGTCGCATTCATGTGCCTGGTATACACGTGCCCAAATTTATGAAAAGGAATTTCAAAAAATGTACCCTCTGGGTCGTACAGATGCACAAAATTTTACCCTGTCCATTTTTAAAAATTGAATTTCAAAAAAGGTACCTTCCAGGTCACACACGTGAAAAAATATGCACGTGTCTATTTGTCTCTAAGGGGGCATGTGAGCTGAGATTCACCTAATATAAAACTCCATTTTGGGGACATGTGAGCCAATTAAGGCCCATATGAAATTTGTTCAAGAAAGAATCAGATGACCTTATTGGCCTACCGAAAGGTACTTAGGCCAACAAAAGGTAATCGATCGGCTGGAGATTACCATCTCTGCCACTAAGAGGTTGACTTTGTAACTGATGATAATGACGAAGAAGAGGAGGAACAATCACGTGAAAGCTGCGTAGGTATGCACCAGGTCAATATGACTTTCACACCCATCTCCTTGTTTGTTCAGTTAATGATAATATTATTGTCAGTACTAACCCTTTTGCGGGTAAGCCTTCCGGTGCCACAACATCTGGTACCCAAAAACATAACCCACCCTCGTCTGAGGAGATAGATTCTTGGGCCCCAACAAATTTTGTTTCGGCTTTAAGTTTTCCTTTATTTTAAGAAACCAAAAAAATCAAAATATTTTCAAAAACAACAAAAAATTTGAAAAACCAAAAAACCAAAAAGATGTTTTGTACATAAATAAAAATGATTTTGGAGAAGCAGTTCTGGACCTTGAAATTGGCAGTGAACATGAACATGAGTCCGAAGATGACGACTGGGTCGCTATTCAGGAGGAAGTGCTTGAGGAAATCCGGGAGTTGCTTGATCGGCATGAGGGTAGGTCGCCATCGACTGAAGAAGACCCCGAATTGATTAACCTAAGTTCTGAAGACCAACCTCAGCTGGTGAAGATCGGTACCAACTTATCTCCAGAAGAAAGGGAGGCACTAGTTAAGTTGCTAGAGGAGTATAAGGATATTTTTGCTTGGTCATATGAGGACATGCAGGGTTTAGATACTGAAATGGTGGTACACAGGCTACCAACTTACCCTGAGCTTAAACCAGTTAAGTAGAAGCTCAGAAGATTGAGACCAGAATGGACAATCAAGATCAAAGAAGAGATTACCAAGCAACTAGATGCAAAATTTCTGGTTCCAATCACGTACATTGACTGGTTGGCGAATATAGTGCCGGTACCCAAGAAAGATGGAAAGGTTCGGATGTGCATTGATTACCGAAATCTCAACAAGGCGAGTCCGAAAGACGACTTCCCGTTGCCTTATATTGATATATTGGTTGACAATGCCGCTATACATGGTTTGTTATCTTTTATGGATGGGTTCTCTGGATACAATCTGATCAGAATGGCAAAAGAGGATATGGCCAAGACGTCATTCATCACACCTTGGGGAACCTACTGCTATAGAGTGATGCCATTTGGACTTAAGAATGCTGGAGCTACATACCAGAGGGCGATGGCCACTCTCTTCCTCGACATGATCCACAAGGAGTTAGAAGTTTATGTGGATGATATGATTGCCAAATCAGAAAGAAGAGAAGATCACATCAGAGACTTGACCAAGCTCTTTAAGCGTCTGAGAAAGTTCAAACTACGGCTCAACCCTAGCAAATGCGTATTCGGGGTAAAATCAGGAAAATTATTGGGGTTCATCGTTAGTTACAGAGGGATTGAGGTAGACCCAACCAAAGTGAAAGCTATTATGGATATGCCTCCGCCTAGAAATGAGAAAGAGATTCATGGGTTTCTAGGAATGATCCAGTACATTAGCAGATTCATAGCTCAATTCACGCCTATTTGTGAGCCCATCTTCAAACTATTGAGAAAAGATGTTCCTAAGATTTGGAATGAGGATTGTCAGAAAGCATTTGATAGAATCAAGGAATATCTACTGAGCCCTCCGGTACTGGTCCCACCTATTCTGGGGAAACTTTTGATTTTATATATCTCTGTGACTGACACTTCAGTGGGAGCTGCTTTAGGGCAATAACATGAGGACAGTGGTAAAGAAAGAGCCATTTACTACATTAGCAAGACTTTATCCAAGTATGAAATAAGATACACACCTTTAAAGAAGACTTGCTTTGTGTTGGTATGGGCCGCGAAAAGGCTCAGACATTACATGTTGTCACATTCAATAAAGTCGCTCTCGCGAATGGACCCCATCAAATATCTGTTTGAGAAGCCAGCATTATCAGGGAGAACAGCTAGATGGCAGTTACTTTTATCAGAATTTGACATAACCTATGTCACACAAAAATCTATAAAAGGGAGGGCGATAGCTGATCATCTTGCAGCCCATCCATTCCCGGATAGAACGACAGTAATAATAGAATTCCCTGATGAGTATATTCTGTCTACAAAATAAGAGGAAACAGAAGAAGATATCCCTTGGAAAATGTACTTCGACGGAGCCCATAACAAGATAGGCAGAGGGATAGGAGTAATGTTAGTATCGCCTGATGGAGTCAGAACGCCTATTGCCATCAGATTGGATTTCCTTGCACAAATAACATAGCAGAGTATGAGGCTTGCATTGCAGGTTTGAAGGCAGCCCTTGCCCTATCAATCAAAAGATTAATGGTTTACGGAGATTCTCTCCTGATCATTAAGCAAGTTCAGGGTGAGTGGAAGCTGAAGAACAAATAGTTGGTTCCCTATCATGAATATCTCTTGAAATTGGACGACGAGTTCGATGAAGTCGAATTCCATCATGTGTTCAGGAACAAAAACTACTGTGCGAATGCTTTAGCAATGTTATCATCCTGGCTAACTATCCTAGAAGGAGCTACAGTTCGACCAATTGAGGTAATCCAGAGAGATGAACCCGCATACTGCTACCAAGTGCAAAAGTTCGAAGAAGAAGAGCCCAGTGAGCCAGATCAAGAGATTCTTGGAAGCACAGGAGTATCCAGAAGGTGTAACCAAGAGAGACCGACGGTTCATTAGGTTATTGGCCTCAGGGTTTGCCTTATGTGGGGGACATGTATTCAAAAGATCCTTTGATAATACACTTCTGAGATGTGTGGATAAAGATGAAGCATTGAATATTCTAGAAAAAGTCCATGTAGGTGTATATGGTCCGCACATGAGTGGACGAATGTTGGCTAAGAAGATCCGCAGGTATGGGTACTACTGACGGACAATGGATACTGACTACGAAAAGTTTGTCTGAAAATGTCATGAATGTCAAATACACGGAGATCTTTTCCATGTTCCCCCAGCAGAACTAAATTGTCTAGCATCCCCTTGGCCTTTTTCTACATGGGGAATCGATATGATAGGCAAGATACACCCATCTTCATCAAATGGACATAACTACATTATTGTGGCTATCGATTATTTTACTAAATCGGTAGAAGTGATCTCCTGTAAGAGCGTCAAGTCTGCCCCCACCGCAAGGTTCATCTAGAATCAGACCATATGTAGATATGGGGTGCCACATGAAGTTATCTCTGATAACGGTCCGAATTTCATTGGATCGGAGGTACGCAACTTGTTTGATAAGTACAGGATCTCGCACCACAACTCGTTGCCCCACAGGCCGCAGACTAATGGAGCAGTTGAGGCTGCCAACAAGACGTTAGTCAGGATCCTAAAGAAGATGACTGTGACATATAAGGACTGGAGTGACAAGTTGCCTTATGCATTATGAGCTTTTACTGCACGTCCATTCGGACGCCAACAGGGGCAACACCATTCTCCCTTGTGTATGGAATGGAGGCCGTACTCCCAATCGAAATTGAAATCCCGACTCTCAGAGTTCTGACGGAAGGAACCGAAGATGAAGCTGATTGGATTCAGTCTAGAGTAGATGCTTTAAACTACATTGATGAGAAGAGGATAGATGCAGCATGTCATGCACAGGCTTACCAACAGAGGATATCTCGTAGCTTCAACAAGAAAGTCCGGCCAAGGACTTTGAACGTAGGAAGAAATCAGGCCCGTGGATCATTCTGACGCAAGGGGAAAATTCAAGCTAAATTGGGAAGGTCCCTATATCATTAAAAACATCTTCCATGGGATGACAGTCTAATTGACAGACCTCGACGGGATAAATCACCAGAGGCCTACAAATGCGGACCAACTCAAGAAGTACTACGCTTGAGGTAGCTGCTCAACTCTTAGACTGGGGGCAAGTGAAACCTACAGAGGTTTAAAAATGAGGCATTTCTTTGGCCGATATCTAAAACCTAGAAAAAACCTAGTTAAAACTTCATTTCCGCTAGAAAACGAGTTTTGAGCCTTAAACCTTTTCTTGTACATAGAAAATAACCCCCTCTCCAAATTTGAGAGTTTATCTTCCTTCTTGTACATATATTTCTGCCCAAAGGGCAACCAATATCAAAAAATCCAAAAAAACCAAATACCCAAAAAAACCCAAAAAATCAAATATTCCAAAAATCCAAAAAATCAAATACTCAAAATCCCAAAAAAATTGAATATTCTAAAAAAAATCTCAAAAAAATTGAAAAATTGAAAATCCAAAAAATAATAGAAAAACCCAAAAATTAAAAGCAATAAAATGTCTTATGAGCCCTAAGTTAAACAAGGGGCAGAAATAAAGAAAGGGGAAAATCCTTAGAAAAGTCAGACTCATCAATTCTTTGAGCCTTTACCCCTTCTTCCTACCCAAATCCACGCTACAACCTAAAAAACCTCATGGACCCTGTGAGCGACACAAGTCTTTGGTCAAGGAGAAAGGTGTTGTACTTCTAAAAAATGAAGAAGGTAAAAAATTCAAGAATAGAAATCGTAGTCTGAAAAATAAAGACTTGAGAAAATTTAATCCGCATTTGTGAGCCTTAAAGAGCAAGGCCCTTGGTGTCGGAGGACTAATCGGTAAGCACAACTAAGGGAGTAAGCTACGACAAGGGTAAGCCCCTGAGCAGTATCTGCCCCAGAGAAGAAAGAGGCTCTTCGACAGTAATGACTTCAGCGGCAAGCTCAAAATCTCTAGATGAGTTGGTATTCGTCGGATCCAACGAGCGAAGTCAGGAGGATAGAAGGCAAAGCAAAACGAGGTCAACCCAAGGAAATGGCGACCTATCAGCATAACTCTAGCTATTTGGACAAAAATTCATGAGCATATCTAAGATAAGGGGTTTTAATTGCTCTCCCTGCACTTTTCAAAAAAAAACACAAGAAAAAAAAAACAAAAAAGGTTTTCAAAAAGCATTTCAAAAAAAAAAGAAAAAAAAACTAGTTTTGTTTTCAAATCCTTGCCCAGCGGAGATCCTATGAGGATAAATTTAGGATGCTAGAGGCATGCTCTGCATGACCTTAGTTTAGGCATCTGAGGGAAAAAATCTCCAAAAGGCAAGCAAAGTTTTTAACGTGCCTTTTTCGTATTCCACCGGCTTTCGAAAAAAGCTTTCAAAAAATGAGCTTCGTGTTCAAATCCTTGCCCAGCGGAGACCCTATGAGGATAAATTTAGGATGCTAGGGGCATGCGTTGCATGACTTTGGTTTAAGCATCTGAAGGAAAAATCTCTAAAAGGCAAGCGAGGTTTACAAAATAACGTGTTCTTGTTTCATCGTTTTTCTGAAAAGGCCTTTAAAATAAAAATAGATTTTGTTTTCAGAAAGTTTGTGTAACGCCCTAATCTGAAACTCAAATCTCTAAGAGATTGAATTGCATCTTAAGTGTAATGCCCCGTACCCCAAAATAAGGGACATTACCATCAGTCTACAACGAGACTCAAATCCGGCAGAGTCTTCCCTGTAAATTGGACCTTTTGTCACCTAACAGACACAGTGCATACAAAAATTTATACGTAGCGGAAGTAAAGAAACTAAATGTATGCACACAAAGATTGCCACCCATTCTTTTTTCTCTCAACTCAACTGAAATCCCAACGATGTAGGATCAGGAGGAACCTGCAAATAACTACGACATTCAAATTTCTCACTTAACATGGATATAACTGTGATATAATATATAGTTATGTTTGTTGTTTCCTGTCAAAATATATATAGTGGAAGAAGATAAAGTAGGAGTTGTATTCATATAAATAAAGTAACATAAGGCTCACAACCGAGCCATAAAATGGTAGCAAAACATCCACTGTGATTGAAGAGAGGGAAACCTACATCAAACCCAAAACCAGGAATCCCTCGCCAAGAACCTCGTCACAGCACCACTAAGGAACCTATCTCGATCCTCAAACGTCAACTGTAAAACCACAAAAAAATAATTGGGTGAGAAACTCAGTAGGTAGATCAACCATCCTAATATCATCACATGCGGCGATTAATCCGATAACATCTCAAAAGCATCTGTAAAAGCAATGCATATTATATAGTTGATTTAAACATCAAAGAAAATCCTGCATATACATATACAAATAATAGCAGTGTACTTCTGCCAGTATAGCCAAGGAATACGCCCAGGTTACCCCAGTCAGAATTTTTTTTCGAGATCGATACCAAGTGCAACAATTTGACGACTGTAGACTAGACAAGGGCCCCCAACTAATCCAGAGAAGGTTCCCCGACAACCTTCTCCCGCGTCTAACACCCATCGGGCAGACATGCGATCCTCAGCTAAACTAGTTACTCAACACCACCAACAAACATGGTTTACCAGGAAATAATCGTGACTTCCCAGACTTCCCTAGATGTACCTGTCTCCCTGACGTCCCATTCTGCCCTGAAGACAAAAACACCTAGCAAAGTCTCAGATGGTGTACCTCATCCGGATAAGCATGATCCACCATCCTTGTAGAACGTCCTCAACCTTTCATAAGCTCACCTCAGTGATAATATATAGTAGTATATATATGGGTTGTGTGTCTTTTAAGTTAAAGTTAGAAAACTATTTTGGAAGAACCCTCTTGAAAACTGAAGTCCTTTTTGTGGAAATTCCCTTTTTGAAATTTCTTCTCTTTTGAAAATCTACATACAACAAGTGTAACTGGTCCAAGGGGGAGGGACCATGGCAAACCAACTCACTCACCCTCGTAAGGGTGAAGATCCCTGGCAAGCCAAACACACTCACCCATAGAGTGTCGGACCATGGCAAGCCAACTCACCCACCCCCGTAAGGGTGAGGATCCCTGGCAGGCCAACCCACGCACCCAAGTCTGCGGGACCTGGCAAACCAACTCACCCACCCTCGTAAGGGTGAGGATCCCTGGCAGGCCAACCCACGCACCCAAGTCTGCGGGACCTGGCAAACCAACTCACCCACCCTCGTAAGGGTGAGGATCCTTGGCGGCCAACACACACAGATCACTCGGGCGAGAATACGAGTGGAAGTAACACAGGCACCAGTCCACCTAAGGCATACACGGTTCCCCGTGTTGTCGTGAACCTTATCAAGCCCGGTAGTGAGACGCCACTACCGTCTTTAGGCGGTCACGGGAGAAATTCATTTTTGTCGCATTTTCAAAGTTGGGTTTCAGATCGAGGAAACACTCGAATAAACAGAATTTTGTCTCTTTCAAAGGTTTTCAATACATTAACATGGTTTTCCAACATAACCATCCTTTCACCCACATAAACCGTGATAGTAAAATTGAAGTAGTATTTGTTCACAATTCGAGAGAAATATTTCACAAACATGATATGAAGTCAAGCATGCATATTTCCATATTTTAAACCAGTTTCTCAATGTTTTCTTCATAACATCAGTTTGTTGTTATCCATAAATTGCATGCCATGCTTTACATACAAAAGTACATATATAACAGTTCGAAACATGCATTTAAAAGGTTGTGTGCTATTAAGATGAACTGACCACCTACCTCTAGCGGTACAGGAACTGATCCTCCTCACCCAGAGAGTCAGCAACACCTAGCTCACCAGCTGGACAGAGAAACAAAAGACATAATTAGGTTCTAGTACTTAGAACCAAAAATCGAATAGATAAAAAAAGAACAATAAGAATTTAAAATCAAGAAACACCAACGACTTAGAGTACTACTCTAAACCTCAACAGTTGGTAGGATTAGTACTACTACTTCAACCGTCTCAAAATAACCTATTTCTACCAAAAGATAAGATAGGATATCACATAGAGCCTCAAATAAGGCGAACATCATCGTTGCTCTTCTAATAAAATAGAATTCCTCAAAAATAGCACAAAAAGATAACTTATCCCATAAATCTTATCTTCAGTTTAAGATTGATCCCCGCAGTCTTCAACATGCTAGTTCCATCTAAAACAACTTAGATTCATAATCCACTTTCATCAAGCTAAATTTCATATGAATCTTTAAAATTTCACACACACCATCATCATCAAATTTCTAGACCCAACTCAAGGTTCCATTGGAACCATCAAAATCCCCAACTTCATCTTAGTTTTTGAAATCATTACCCACTAAAACAATATAAGATTTTTTTTACATTCATCACAACCAAGCACCATCTTTAGTATGAACCTAAAGGAAATCATCTCCACACTATAGATGCCACCATCTAATTTATTTCTCTTGAACATAAAATTTCTTTTCTATCAATATTCACAAGCTATACAAAGAAAAATCACCATAATCTCATCAAATTTAAGTCTCCACTTGCATGCATCAAGATGGGAGAAATTAAATCATAAAAACCCATATTTTCACATCAAATCTTCAACCCATCCATCTAACAATTCCAATGCATAACAAAATTTCATTTTTCTTCTAAAAACCTCAATTTACATCACAAAAATTTCAAGATCTACAACATTAGGGTGCTGATTTCTCATCTTAACACAAAAATATTAGCCCATCTCATCACCTCTTCCACCATTAAGCTCTAAAATACCAAGATCTACACTAGCATGCAATGTTTGAACAAAAACCCTAAGTTATTAATTCAAAAATTCAGCTGAAATGAGAGTGAAATGGGTTAGAAATTCTTACCCAAGGAGCAACCCCTTTTCTTCTTCTCTTCTTCTTCTCCTTCCTCCTCCTTCTTCCTTCTTCTTCTTCTTTCTCCTCCTTCTTCCTCCTTCTTCCTTCCTCTTCTTCTTCTCTCCAACTGGTCGGCAGCTGCTGCCGGCAGGGACAGCAGCAGCTACTGCTGCTGCTGCTGTCTCCTTCTTCTTCCTCTCAGCAGCTCCCTCTCTCTCCCTCGCGCCCCTTTCTCTCTCTCCTCACTCCCTCACGATCTCTCTCTCACTCCCTCTCTCTCACAGATTACTCTCTCACTTAGTCTCTCTCTCTCTCAGTTTCTCTAGCCCTCTCTCTCACAATCTCTCTTACTCTCTCTTTTATTCCCTTTTCTTTCTTGCGTTTTCTGTTTCCTTTTTTTTGTTTGCTCCTAATATTATTATTATTACTATTAATATTATTAGTAATTTTTTTTATAAGCAGGGTTTCACAATCATCTCCCCCTTAAAAGAAATTTCGTCCTCGAAATTTAAAAGGCATACCTCAAACCGAGAAAAGATCTGGGTATTGTCTCCTCATGTCGGATTCCTTCTCCCACGTGGATTCCTCGATGTTATTGTGCCTCCAAAAGACCCTAACTAGTGGAATTTCCTTGTTTCTCAGCACCTTCACTTGGCGATCTTCAATCTGAATAGATTGAACATCGTACAAGGCATCTTCTCCCAGCTCTAAGTTGTGCTAATCGATGACGTGTTCCGGATCGGGTTCATACTTCCTCAACTGTGATACATGAAAAACATTATGAACCTTCTCCAAATGTGGTGGCAGAGCAGCTCTGTAAGCTACAGGGCGTATACGCTCCAAGACCTCGAAGGGGCCTACATATCTTGGAGCCAACTTCCCATGTAGTCCAAACCATCGAATGCCCTTCCTAGGTGATACTTTCAAAAACACATAGTCCCCTACACTGAAGGCAAGAGGTCATCTACGACGATCTGCATAACTCTTTTGTCGACTTTGTGCTTTGAGCATTCTTTCTTTCACTAACTTCATTCTTTCTGTGGTCTCCTGTATCACCTCAAGACCCCACACAGCTTTTTCACCAACATCTGACCAGCAAATAGGAGATCTGCAAGGTCTACCATATAAGGCCTCAAAAGGGGCCATGCCAATACTTGCCTGGTAGCTGTTATTATAAGCAAACTCTGCTAGGTATAAGTGTTTCTGCCAGTTGCCTCCAAAATCTAACACACAAGCCCGTAACATATCCTCAAGAATCTGTATTATCCGCTCTGATTGTCCATCCGTTTGTGGGTGGTTGGAAGTGCTAAAGCGTAGCTTTGAACCCAAGGCAGTATGTAATTTCTCCCACAACCTAGATGTAAATCGAGGGTCTCGATCTGAAACAATGGACACTGGTATTCCATGAAATTTGACAATCTCCTTAATGTACAACCCACTAAGCTTCTCTAAGGTGTAAGTCATGGAAACCGGGAGAAAATGAGCAGACTTCGTCAGCCTATCGACAATCACCCAAACGGCATCATGAGCTTCTCTGCTCTTCGGTAGGTCGGTAACGAAATCCATAGTTATGTGTTCCCACTTCCACTCGGGTATCTCAAGCGATTGAAGTTCACCAGCTTGTTTTCGGTGTTCTGCCTTGATTTGTTGGCAGGTGAGGCATCTACTTACATATAAGGCAATGTCGTTTTTCATTCCCGGCCACCAAAAATTTCTACGTAAGTCCCTATACATCTTGGTGCTACCCGGGTGAATTGTATATGGAGTCTTATGTGCCTCATCGAGGATGGTCCTTCTCAAATTATTATCGGAAGGAACCCAAATCCTGTTTCTAAATCTCAAGCTTCCATCCTCATGCTGTCTCCAATCTTCAAATTTTGGATTTTCAGCCTTCTTCCTATACCCTTCGAAATCTTTATCCCTACCTTGTGCTACGGTAATGTCAGGATACAAGGAGGGATGCATTCTCCCGTAAGTGGCATAAACACCACACCACTCTTCCGGAGGTTCAATGAGGTAATTGAGTTCATAGTCGGCTGTTGATGCCAACATACCCCATTCCTTCACCATCATATGAGCTAAGAGGATTTCTTTCTTCCGACTCAAGGCATCAGCGACTACATTTGCTTTTTCCGGATGGTAGTGCAATTCAAAGTCGTAGTCCTTAAGGAATTCTGTCCATCTACGCTGCCTCATATTCAGATCTTTCTGTGAGAATAGATATTTAAGGCTTTTTTGATCTGAATACAACTCAAACTTTTTACCATAAAGATAGTGGCGCCAAATCTTTAAGGCAAAAACAACGGCAGCTAACTCTAGGTCATGTGTAGGGTAGTTCTGTTCATGCACCTTCAACTGCCTCGATCCATAAGCGACAACTCG
>MVGT01001214.1:15755-38035 GCA_002174775.1 Macleaya cordata
TGAAGATGATGGACACTAACCTCATAAAAAACCAGCTTCTTTTGGTTGCTTTAATGGCGGCTTGGAAGTAGAGATCGAGGAAGAAAGACTGAACTCGAGGAAGAGAGTTTGAGCTCAGGGAGGGCTTCAATGGCGGCAGGGAGATCGAGCTCAGGTCCTGAAACTCCAACATCCTCCTTCCTTCCTTCCTTCCTTCGGCATGATTCGCCTGGAGCGGCTCCTTTCTCTTCTTCTTTTTTCTCTTCCTCTCCCTTTCTTCTCCTTCTTCCTTCCTTCTCTTCTCTGACTGAATTTGTAGCCGCTGATGGGAAGAGTTGAAGACTACACTTCGGTGAGCTTCAAACTGGGTTTTAGAAGAAAAACCCAGAGTCTCCAACAGGGACTCTGGTTTATATAGGGGGGCAAAACAGTCCGAAATTTTTTTTTGGGATTATAATTCTTGCGCCAAATCCATCCGAACTATTCGGCCGAACCACCCAATGGATCGGTCTATTGCGTCAAATTTCCCAAAACCGAGTCAAACCATTCTACTGTTTGGATCGTTTAAAAACAAGTCGGTCCGGTTTGGTCCGGTTCGGTCTGATCGGTTTGGACAATATTTGCCCACCCCTAGTTCTTCTTGTAGCCGTTAGGGTCCTACCGGTTCACATCGAACCCAGTTTTGGTCGCTTAACGGTCGAACCATCTTGTTGTTTCTTCTCTCTAATTCAGTTTTCCCTCTAGCGACAACAAAATTTCTAGGGTTTTGGAATAGAAAATGTTGGTTCAGTTGCCTCGTTTGACGAATTCCCTGAGATCCATACGACGTTGATCAGGCCTACATGCAACGCAAAACCATCCCCCAAAATCACAAACCTCCAAAGGTACTTCAGGTTCTCTCTTGATAATCTTCGGGATATTCACTGAATTCCTCAGTTTGGTTCGATTGATGAATATGCTTTTAATTTTTTAATTAGACCTGGAAATTCTCTTGATGATTCGGAACTTGCTCGAAAGATAGTTCATCGTTGGGAAGAAGGTTTGAAACAATTATAAATTACATTTTTAACTTTAATCTGTTTTTCTTCCGTCGTTATATTCTTTTTGTCGATCAAAAAACATTTCTCCTTCTAGTGGAGCGTATCTGATTACTTCATATATCTCTCTCTTGGCAGCGCTAAGTGAAGTTCGTCAAGCATACAAGCAGTTTCTTGGTTCAGTAGTAGTCTCAGAAGAATTTCGAGAAGTGGCAAAATTTGTCTATAATCTATTTGGCCGTCCCGAAGAAGAGTATAATAACACTAGAAGGATCTCAGAGAAGAAGTAAGATTTACTGCTCTTGGAAGAATTTAGTTTTAAGGAGTTACAGATTTATACATGAAATTTTGGAATGTTTTATACTGAACTGGACTAGTGCCATTTGAATTTGTTATATCTTAAAGATTTTAAGTTTGTAGTGTTTTTTACTTGAACGCCAAATTTTGATACTTCAATGTAATGTGTCGAGACTAAAAAATTAATCATTGCTGTGGAAATGTATTTCCAGGGAAGAATTACAAAAGCTTCTTGGTTACAATGTTCCGGATGTTAAGATCCAGAAAGTTGCTTCCCTCGCTCAAAGGCTCTTTATCTTGCAGCCTAGTGGCCACGAGGCTGCTACTGTCTCGGAAGCACAAGTCGATGGTGTTGGTGATAATTTGAGTTGGTGATAATTTGAGTGAATTTAGCACTGAACTGGTTTTCAATGCACCTACTCGGTTCCTTGTGGACGAGTCATTGGAAAATGGGCTACTTCTTCAGGACGAAAGCTCTATGTTGTCTATTTCTCTTCATGAAGAACAGTACGACCATGTTAAGTCTACACCAAATCATTCTGGTATCGACTAGGGAAAGGTGGATTTGAGATGGTTAAGAGAGGAGTGTGATCATATAGTGAATCGAAGTGGTTCACAACTTTCTGGGGATGAGCTAGCAATGACTCTTTGTCAGGTTCTTGATTCAGACAAAGCCGTAGATGAGGTACGGTTGATCAGCTCATCTAAACTTTATTCAAATAACTTGTCTTGTTAATTATTGTGTATTACATGCCACATGCTGACATGCATATTTTAAGACTAAAAAAACTATTGATAGGAAGAAGATCCAAGAAACTCGTGAAATCCTATAGGAGATAGAGGTTTTGTAAAGCATAGGCCTTAACTATTTATGATCATAGCATACTCCCAGCCTTTGAAATCGACATCCTTGCCCTTGGTGGCCTTTTGACGATTCTCAGTCTAGCTCAGGTAGTTCTTTCCCTAAGGTGGAATTTACTTTGGCCAGTGGCCAGGCAGTCCTTTCACTATGGTGGCACTCAATCTAGGTAGCATTTTCCCTAAGGTGGCTTTGTACTCTTGCCTCTTTTTCTTTCTTTCGTTCTTACTTCTTCTTCTTCTTCTTCTTCTTCTTCTTCTTCTTTTTTTATTTTTTTTTCAGGTAGGTCCTTCTTTGACATGAACTCTAGTCACGGGGCTTGCTTTGGTACCCAATTTTAAGACCAAAACCTACTTGGAAGAACCTAACTAATATAGACTTGTTAGGCACATCTAAACTATTTAGGATCATAACAACATATTTGTATAGCTATACCATTATGAAAATTTAATCTTTTATCTTACATTTTTAATGCTTTTGAGAATTTGTTGTTTAGATTGCTGGTGATTTGTTGGATCTTGTTGGAGATAGTGCATTTGAAACAGTTCAAGATCTCTTAAAGGTAAATATTATGGATATTCTGTTGCTTGATTTGATTATCTTGTTTATTCCAATAAATTGTGTGTTCAAATACTTTACTACTCACTTAAAAGAAAGGAACAATCAGTTCGTAGCTGTTCCTTTTTTTTTTTTATACTTGTACACTTCTCTAAGGTGAATCGGTAGAACTTTTTTTCTGAGTTGGTAAGGCCTGGTGAAGGATCCTAAAATCTTATTCCTGGTTGTGAAGGTTCTAAATCAAGAACCCATTGTTCAAAATTTCCCCATCCTACTAACGAGGTGTACTGTTTTTCCCCTTTTAGAGGATCTGCAAATAGTTGAAAACACATGAATGAATTACCATCTGTTGTTGCACGGATTTGGTAGACATTTGACATGGTTTCAGTGCGAGCTCCGTTACAAATTTCACTAAAAGGATTATGCTTGCCTTTTTATGAAGTTATGCTTGAAAGTTTTTGTATCTTTTTGCAGCATCGAAAGGAACTTGTTGATGCAATTCGTCATGGGCTTGTTGTACTAAAATCTGAGAAAATGACCCCAAACAGCCAACCACGGATGCCTAGCTATGGCACACAGGTATAGATTGTCTCCCACATAAAGTGATTTTATTCTGTAGAACTCCTTTCGTTGTCCAAATATTTGATATGCCATTTTTTAGTGGGTAAAGGAATAGCAGATGTTTCATTGAGAAATCACTATCTTCTTCTCATCTAGGTCACTATTCAAACTGAATCTGAAAAGCAAATTGATAAACTTCGGCGCAAGGAAGAAAAGCGGCATAGACGTGGAACAGAACTCGGGGTTGAGCATGAATTGTCTGCAGGAAATTTTTCTTCTTTAATTCAAGCAAGTGAGAGGAAAGGTCTCTTTGACGATTTGATTGGTAGCGGCCAAGGGCCTAACTCATTTTCAGTTAGTGCTCTTCCTCAAGGAACTGCAAGGAAGCACTTTAAGGGGTACGAAGAAGTTAGCATCCCTCCTACACCAACAGCACAACTGAAACCTGGGGAGAATCTGGTACCTTTCATTTCTTTCAGAATAAGTTTTTGAATTAGTGGTATGTATGGAATTGATGTCTCGTCAATAATGTTTAGAAAATGTCTCCAAAGGGGATTGAAGTTTGCCAAGTTAATTTGAAAATTTAAGAGTAGAGTTTAGTGAGAAGCAGCTTAGAACCTTGTTCTTATATTTGGTTCTATGGTTTTCCTTTTATCCTTTTTATTTTTTATATGCTATTGGTGCTATGATTTGATTCAGATTATGCACATTGTCTTTAGTGTTGGCTTTACAATTTACAAACCAGTTATTCCAAAAAAAAAAAAAAANGTGTTCAAATACTATACTACTCACTTAAAAGAAAGGAACAATCAGTTCGTAGCTGTTCCTTTTTTTTTTTTATACTTGTACACTTCTCTAAGGTGAATCGGTAGAACTTTTTTTCTGAGTTGGTAAGGCCTGGTGAAGGATCCTAAAATCTTATTCCTGGTTGTGAAGGTTCTAAATCAAGAACCCATTGTTCAAAATTTCCCCATGCTACTAATAAGGTGTACTGTTTACCCTTTAGAGGATCTGCAAATAGTTGAAAACACGTGAATGAATTACCATCTGTCGTTGCACGGGTTTGGTAGACATTTGACATGGTTTCAGTGCTAGCTCACAAACTTCACTAAAAGGATTATGCTTGCCTTTTTATGAAGTTATGCTTGAAAGTTTTTGTATCTTTGTGCAGCATCGAGCCATCGATGTTGATGCAATTCGTCATGGGCTTGTTGTACTAAAATCTGAGAAAATGACCCCAAACAGCCAACCACGGATGCCTAGGTATGGCACACAGGTATAGATTGTCTCCCACATAAAGTGATTTTATGCTGTTTGAAACGTCAAAAATTTCGTTGTCCAAATTTTTGATATGCCATTTTTTAGTGGGTAAAGGAATAGCAGATATGTCATTGAGAAATCACTATCTTCTTCTCATCTAGGTCACTATTCAAACTGAATCTGAAAAGCAAATTGATAAACTTCGGCGCAAGGAAGAAAAGCGACATAGACGTGGAACTGAACTCGGGGTTGAGCATGGGTTGTCTGCAGGAAATTTTTCTTCTTTACTTCAAGCAAGTGAGAGGAAAGGTCTCTTTGACGATTTGATTGGTAGTGGCCAAGGGCCTAACTCATTTTCAGTTAGTTCTCTTCCTCAAGGAACTGCAAGGAAGCACTTTAAGGGGTATGAAGAAGTTAGCATCCCTCCTACACCAACAGCACAACTGAAACCTGGGGAGAATCTGGTTCCTTTCATTTCTTTCAGAATAAGTTTGAATTAGTGGTATGTATGGAATTGATGTCTCGTCAATACTGTTTAGAAAACGTCTCCAAAGGGGATTGAACTTTGCCAAGTTAATTTGAAAATTTAAGAGTAGAGTTTAGTGTGAAGTTAAAGCTTAGAACCTTGTTCTTATATTTGGTTCTATGGTTTTCTTTTTTATTTTTTATATGCTATTGGTGCTATGATTTGATTCAGATTATGCACATTGTCTTTAGTGTTTGGCTTTACAATTAACAGTTTACAAACCTAGTGTTTGGCTTTACAATTAACAGTTTACAAACCAGTAATTCCAAAAAAAAAAAAATTTAACAAACCTGTTACTCTTGCTGCTCTTACGCGGATGTTTGTTCTAGTAGTTATTGTAAAGCTGTCGTATTTTCCAAGCCACTTATCACACTAATGAGAATATACTAGTGAGTCTGTCACTTTCATTTTTTTGGCATATAGATCAAATCGGACTTGTCCAAAGCATGCTTTTGTTTTTCTGTCATAAGTGATTTCGTCAATGTATTTGCAGGTTTTTTGCTCCGACAGGAGCTGGTAAGACAACTATAGCTATGATTGCTGTTTTACATGAGGTATGCAATCAGTAAACTACTCAGCTATCTGTGTTTTACATTGCATGTTAACTTTGTTCAAGATCTGATTATAGACTACTGAAGTTATTCTTTCTTTTGTTTCTCCCCAGTAAAGTCTAGAGCTTTAATATAACGTAAATGTTCTTGGTGGTGGATATAAGAAATTGAACTTAGAACTTCTTCTCAAAAAAAAAAAAGAAAAAAAAAAGAAGAAAGAAATTGAACTTAATATCTTTTTGGTAGTTCAATTTTTTTGAAATCCGTATATTATAAGTTCCATATAAGCGATCGCCCTTCAAGAAAATCTAGAAAGGCTTTGGCTATGAGACCATTTAAATCGAACTGATCCCGAAATGATGAAAAATTACCAAAAAAGAAATTCATGCATTTCAATTCTGAAATGCTGTTTCCAAATCAACATTGGTTCTAATTAATCAACTTACTAAGGGTACTATAGGAAGTCAGAATTAAGTACTCACATATCTTTGCTTTATTTGGGATATTGAACTTTGTTCAAGATCATAAATTGAAGTGGTTCTTTCTTTTGTTTCCTCAGTGAGTCCGAATAATTATTGAGTTAAATTTTCCTGGTGGTGATATAAGCTATGTTGTTTTCTGCGTGAGGAGAGGCGAGGCGATGGGCCAGGCGCCTCGCCCAGGCGTGCCTAGGCGCCGCCTAGGCGTCGCCCAGGAATAGTGTTCCCCAAATCAATCTCCTATTTTCCCCTGCCCACTAAGGAGAAGGAAAGAAGAATGAAGAAAAAAAAAATTGAAATTTAAAACGCATATCTAGGTTCCCAGTTATATTTACTTTAATTAACAAAAAAAGGGTTCACCAATCAAATTCTTATTTTTTTTTTTTTACTTTAATCCTGTAATTTAACAGGCAAATAAGGGAATAATGTATCAGTATCACATCATGGTTAAGTTCAACATTTTGAAGGTGTCTATCTCCCTAGTTTATGTACTTGCTGTTGTAAAACCCTCATTCTTTATTGATAAATTCTCTCAAACTTAACAAAGATTCTTAAGACTCTTAACTGGAATGAGTTAAAGCATGCCCTAGTGGCTTATTTATAATAAAAATCATCCCAACATTAAAGGGAACCCAATATTAAAAGGATATTAGTTAATGAGAATTTTAATGGGATTTGCTATAATAGAAGGGAGGGCAAAAGAGGGATAACGAGACCAAATTAGGGGCCGGTGGCTAGGTTTTTACCCCCAGCGCCTAGTGCCATGCGTATTGGAATTTGGGCCCATGCTCACATCAGTTTCTCTAATCGTGTTTTATTAATTTTTATCGGTTTTAGATGCTCAATTGTTTTGTGATATCAAATGTGCTTCTACTTTTCTTACAGGTTGAGTCCACACAGACAATGATACGCATCGTGGGCCTTTCAGCCACTCTACCCAATTATTTGGAGGTTTGACTAGTCATCAAATTTATTGTGTAGACTTTGCTTTGAACAATTGTAACTTGTAATGTTTGTCTTTTGCTAATGGTCCGGTTGCACACTTTCTGAGGGCGAATCCTGACGCAGGACTCTTCTTCTTTGATTCCAGCTATCATCCAGTGCTTCTTGCACAACAATATATTGGAATCAGTGAGCAAAACTTTGCTGCTCGCACCAACCTATTGAATGAAATATGCTATAATAAGGTCAGTTTTATCATTTGGTAGTTATTGTTTTTGGGATTACCATTTTGCAATGATGTTATGACTTATGATGTACAAAATACTTTGTTTGTATCAGGTTGTAGATTCATTAAAGCAGGGTCATCAGGCAATGGTTTTCGTTCATTCATGTAAGGACACTGGGAAAACAACAAAGATACTGGTAGATCTTTTTGTACTCTATCTCTTGAAAGTGTCTCTGTCTCTGTCCTGTCTCTCTTCTCTCCTCTCTCTTTCCCTCTTTCTCTCTTGATTGGTAAAATTGGTATAGGAAGCCAAAAAGCCAACAATTACAAGAAAATTTAAGAGATAACATAAAAAACCAAAGCCTCCTAAATACAAGAGAAATAGATTACAAATGTCTGTACAACTATATATAAAAGCGAGACGGGGTTCAGGACAGTTATTTTTGTGTCTTTTTCTATTTTCAGATAAACCCCTTAATTTTGAAATATACATTATAATGGTGTTCTCGCCAGTTGTCTTAATCTGAAAAATAGTTTTCCTTGTTAAACTAACAGCACATATCTAAACTCTTCCTAATTTTTTTTTTCTGATAAAGAAACTCTTCCTATTTTTACAAATACATATGAGGAAAATAAGGTGTAGATCATAATACCACTTTCATATATTATCCATTCTAAATATATTTCTGCATGTGGTTTGTGCTAGTTTTACATTAACATTTGGCCCACTCAAATATGAAGTTTGAAGGCAACATCCCCTTAAATCGGGCACAACCAGAGCTGAGAGGATTAGGGAAGGCCTTTATCTTGATAACCAATTCATCCATAGAAGAAGCCAAACCATATCATCATAAACCTGTCCCTTTCTTTCCAAAGGTCCCAACTGATTGCACATCATAATGCTTTCCTAGTAACCTTCCTCGATGGAAGAAGCCTTTAATGGTGATGGACAATTCCTCTATCAAGGAGAGGACTGAAGCAGGTATCATCCTTGGTTGCACAGATATGGATAGTCGGACACGGACACAGATACGGTGTGCTAACCATAGACACCTGTATCATGGCTCCCCCTATTAGGAACTTGAACTCCGGTTCAAGTTAGAACTAGAGGTGAGGAAACTCGAGATTCTCCTCTCTTTCTGATGACCCACATGGTCTTGCTTGATTTCTGATCACCAACATTTCTGAACTGAGAAACTTCGCAACGATGTTCGTCTTGCTTGTAAACTTTGTACTTCGCTTGTGACTTCTTGGTTCTACCCTTTGATTTACCAAGTTCTGTTTGCTGTATCATTTTTACGGATACAAAAGTAACTGGCTTGGTTTCTTTTTTTACCGGCTTGCTCGTCAACAAGGCGAACTTGCCATAAGCATTTACCAACCTTTTTGCTTGAGTTGCTGCTACCAAACTGCTAGTAAGCTTTGATTTGCTAGCTTGAATGTGGTATTCCTTCCCTTCTTTGATGAACCTGTAAGTTCTGTCTCGATGGTAGTGTATGGCATCTCTATCCCAAAGGTATGGGTTCCCAAATATAACTTGGGTGACATCTAATGGCACTACCTCGCATACCACTTCATCAATGTATCGTTCGATAATGGCAAACTTAAATTTGCACTGCTTCGTCACATATAGCTTTGTTTCCTTTTGAATCCAACTTAATGGGTACGGCTTCAGATGTGGTGTAGTTTCTAATCCCATTTGTTGCACAAGCTTATCTGAGATTAGATTTTTCTGACTTCCCGGATCAATGATAGCTTCGACGAGGCTTTGCTTTACTTGAATCTTAACATGAAATAACTCATCATGTTTATCTTCCTCCTCCTTGCTAGTACATCCTGCTATTAGAGTAAGCTTGGGATCAGCTTCATTCAATTCTGGTATTATTTCAACCCCACCTTGTTCAGCCACTAAGGTCGTCTTCTTGCTATTCTGCTGGCCCTCTTTCTCCCTCAACTTCTTTGGTTTGAGGTGAGGATATAGAGTCCAACAAGTATCCTTTATGTGCCCTTTTTCTTTGCAATGTTCACATACCCAATCTTCTTTCTCAGATTTTATCACCTTTCCTTTGTTTTGATCTATTTCCTTTTGATTTTCTGGGTCGGTTCTTGTACCAATTCGCCGGCTTTCTATGTTCCTTTCACCCTTGTACTTCGCCTCTATAGCCACAGCTTTGACTGTTGCCTCTTCGATGTCGTTCACTACGAAAAGTTTTAACTCTCGTCGTATGTAGTCGGCAAGGCCACCAATGTATTTTCGAAAGATTTCATTACTATCGGTGTCCAGGTCTAAGGGCAAAGCTTGGTTATGGAATTCAGTGGTGTAATTTTGAACGCTTTGCTGAAATTTCTGTCGTAGGTGCTGCCACCTATACCACCTTTCATCGGCATAACCCACTGGATAAAAGTGCTTCCTTAATAATTCTTTGAATTGTTTCCAAGTCATCTTCTCGGTGTTGTTCCTTCTTTGGTAGGATTTCCACCATGTCAAAGCATGGTTTGATAATTTCAAACTTGCAAAACAAATTTTCTGGGCATGGTTATGACCATAAAGAGTGAAGTAAGTTTCTAACCTGTCGATCCACCCATCCAACTTTTCAGCATCTATGGTCCCATCATACACAGGAATATCGATTTTAAAATCAACTTTTAGGCTACCGAATGGGTCCTTACTTGGACTATTTCCTCCTCTTCATCGGACGTCGTGTCGTCTTCCTCCTCATCTTTGCTGCTTTCCAACCCAAAGGGCTGTTTCTCCCCCTTCTCTAACTCTTTTTCCTCCTTTTTACATGTCTGACCAGACGCTCCAGACTGCTCTAAAGGCTTTTTCAGAAGAAGTTTTCGAGTTCCTTTGGGGTCCCTCATAAAACTTTCGAAGGTGTTAGCTAGACTTTGAATCTGAGCTTCCAACTTTGTGTACTTATCTTCTCCATCAGTCTTGTTTATCTGCTTATTTTTTTGCGTCCGTCATGATCTTCTTACTAGTTCTAGGCCTCCGTGTGTTCGGCAATATTAGCAATGTTTCTCTTGATCGCCTATACTGGTCGCGAGTTGAAACCATACACCACACTTCAATCCAAGGCAATCGAAACGTGGGCTCTGATAGCACTTGATACGTAGGCAATCACAAATAATATTTGAATGAACAAGAAGAAGAAAATATAAGAAGAAGAAGAATTAGAACTCCTGAAGGGAACTGATCTGCTTTCTTTATTTCTAATGGTTGTTGTCTTTAAAACATAAGACACACAAATCTGCTCCTCCCCCCCCAACTGACCATACAGGCCCCCTTATTTATAAGCCTAGAGTCTCTTAACAAAGGAAAGACTTTCTTTCTAATTTTGATTCCTTGCTGAAACAGAATTCCTATTTCTGAATAAAAGACTAACTACTTCTAATTCTAGTCTATTACTAATTCTTATTAAAATAGAAATCTCTTTCTAATTCCTATTATAATAAGAATTCTCTATTTTAGAAACTCATGTAACTGAGTTACATGCAAAAAATGTTCTTATGCAACTTATGTATTGCACATGCTAACCATAGATACACCTCTATCAAAACGGCATAGATTAGCAAATCAATGAAGCAGACAAGTTAACAAATCTTGTTTTGAAGTGATTTAATGGAGTTTGAGTGTTCAAGATGCGAAAAAATAGGGTTTAGGAGGTTATAGAGAGTTTGGACTGAAGAAGATTTAAAAACAAGAAGCAAAGGGTGAGTTTTGTCCTGGGTGACCCGAGGAAATTTTCCTCAGGGCGACCCGAGGCAACCGCCTGGGCTCCCATCGCCTAAACCTAAGGAAAATGGTCTTAGGCAAAGGTAGTTTTTATCTGTATGCCTAGGTTGCGTAGGCGTCGCATTTGACAACATAGGATGGGAGGTGACATGGGTTTGCTATTTTGATTTTATGGTACTTGTATTTAGTGTGATCATGTTGACCATTTGTTTTATAATTACTGTCCAGTTACATTGATCCCTTGCTCCTGGGAGAAGTGGCCTTTTTTCTCTTTTAGTTGTCTATGGTTTAAGTGGTTTTTTCTGCAAACTTGTGCTTATACCGAGTGCTAATCCTGAAATGGGAATTGGAAGTGATCATGAAGGTAAATTTGGTCTGTCAACCATCCTGAAGATGTAATCTGCTGAAGGATTGTAAAACATAAAACAGAACTTCAAAGATATCAGAAGGGGAGGTTAGATAGACCAAACACATAAATGACACCAGGAATCTGTATGCCTTGCTTTTGAGTATGGGTTTCTCTATCAGGTAGATATCTCCAGCCTGGGACTGCCATGATTCCTCCATAAAGCCATCCAAACGCAACAGAGTTTCCTTAGATGTTGGCTTAGAATATGTGTTGAACATAACGAGGAGATGAAAGGAGTATCTGAACCCCATTTTCACCTTTTCTGAAGTTATCAAACATGTAAAATTTGATGCACGAATGAGGACTCAACTAAATGTTGCTGTCCGTGATTGCAGTATCTTATTTGATGATTCATCCAATTTTTTGGCCGTTAAATCAAGTTTGATATTTCAGTCACCAGTTGTGGCTGTCTCGTGACTCTCATCTAGGAGTAAGTAAAAATCTTACATACTTCAAAAGGCACTAAATGATGTCATGAGAAAGTGATGCTTCCCTGCTGGACTACGTCATGCGGAAGGAATAAGTGGGTAAACTGCATGAATTTACACAAGGTTGTTGATTCCCATGATAGATTATGCAGGATTAAATCTGAGTGTGATCTTCTAATGGTTCATTTTAGGCATTATCCTATATTCCTATCAATTCAGGACACACACAGTCAACATGAGATGAGATTTTTTGTTTTGTTGTTGTTGCTTCTGTTTTGGTTTATCTGTAATTTTTTATGAGTCAGCAAGGCAGTGATATAGTCCATATACAGTGCTATGTAGTTTTGACAATTATTTATTTCCTGAGATGATATTGTTGGCAGAAATTTTTTATCTTAATACTCCAAAAAGAGATCAAATTTAAGGCTGTAATCACGCATTCACATTCCATAACCATATATGTGATCCGATATGATGATGCAGATGGAATTTGCCCAGAAGAGGGAAGATATTGACTTATTTAAGAATGATACTCATCCAATGTTTAGCTTGATGAAGGTAAGGTTGTTGGTTTACTATTTGATTGAACATTGTCATTCAAAATTCTAAACATGGATCACCCATTCTAAGCATTGCAGAGGCATGTGCAAAAATCCAGAAACAGAGAAGTTGTTGAGTTGTTTGCATCTGGGATTGGTATTCACCATACTGGGATGTTACGTGCTGATAGAGGTCTGACCGAGCGCCTTTTCTCCGAGGGTCTCCTGAAGGTACGATCTTATCTTTTGTGTGTAATGGTTCAACTCTGTTACAAGTTTTAGTAAAATTATGATATTACTTTGATGTCTGGGTCCTTGTATGCACTGCTACTTTGGCATGGGGAGTGAATCTACCTGCTCACACTGTTGTCATAAAGGTTAGTTTGTGCAACTCAATGATCACTTCAGCATCTATTTTTTTGGCACTTCATAACCTTCTGAGCAAAGGCAAGGTTGTGCAAATTTTCCCCCACAAGCGTTTATGGCTTCTTAACCACCCTTGTAATTCAATTCAACTAATTCTGTTTGTGGGATAAGACATGATAGATGGTTCCCTTCCCCTTGTATTATGCTTTTTAGTGCTTTTGTCATGGGTTTGGGCTTCCAACCCAAAAGACTAGCCCATTAGGTGGAGTTGACCCAAACCCATATTAACCTCAAGATCACCCCTTCTCCATCCGATGTGGGATTATTCCCATTTTGTCACTTATTTCACCGTGACATTCTCTCCCACCCGAATCCTGCAACGACCTCGTTGAAGTTGTGCCAGCATCTCTACCCATCCCCACTTTCCTTTGGGGGACCCACTACCTTTTTGTGGACACAACCCTATGTGTGGGCACTTGGCACGTTGATTCGGGCCACTTTGCATACGCGTCCCCACCTCTTTTGGGGGACCCACTACCCTCGTGGACACACCTCCCTTGTGTGTGGGCGCTTGGAGTGACATCGGATTGGGCTGGGTCTGCTCTAATACCACTTTTTCACGGGTTCGGGCTTCCAACCCAAAACACAAATGCCATACTCTTCTTTGACTAGAATGTTGAGGCATCTAGCTGTATTTCAGACACCTCATACTAAACCACTATGACCAGTTGTTTTCTTGAAAGACAAGGAATTCTGATTTTGAGTCCAGAATTTGTTGTCTGCTCAATGGGGATGTCTAACACGTGGCACACACAGCCATCATCTGGTCCATTCAAAGCCATCCTGTGGATTGCCAGTGGCCACAAACCACTAATATTAATGTTCAACTAATATTAACTATCCGATAAAAGAAATGTGTTGACCATTCTATTGAATGGTGACCGTCTTCCCTAAATGAAGATTGTTGTGCCAAGGAAAATTCTCTGGCAAGGAGTAGCAATTATCCGTATAGGCTGCTCATTACTTGTGGTCCCAGTGTTTCCTGTAATTCATTGGTTATTGTTTTCTGGATTTTTGTGCAAAAATGTTAATGTGAGTTTTGCGACATTTGCATTTTTGTTAGTGGTGTAAATTAATCAGCGGAAGCTTCGATTAAAATTTACCCATCCATGTGCGGTCACCATATCTGCGCACACATAAGTTAGTCTTTTGGTTTGTTATTTAAAATGCATAGCTTTTGCATTCCATTTAATCTTCAGACAATTATCTCTGTATTCTTAATTAGAGTTTTAAAGGCTCTAGTTACATCCTTTATAAGTCTAATCCATCTCCATATAAACACTCCAGGGGACTCAATTATATGATCCAAAGGCTGGAGGGTGGAGGGACCTGGGCATGCTTGATGTTATGCAGGTAAGGCAAAAGCTCCAGCAGGAAGATATTTCATACTATTACTGTGTTTAATTTTAGTTTAACTTTCTGAGTTTCCGCATTTGTTATTATACTCTCTAACTTAATTCATTGATAATTTTTTATTTTATTTTATTATACTCCTCTTTTAGATCTTTGGGCGAGCTGGAAGACCACAGTTTGACAAAAGTGGTGAAGGCATTATAATAACATCTCATGACAAGTTAGCCTACTATTTATGACTGCTGATGAGCCAGCTCCCAATAGAAAGTCAGGTACCTTTGGCATTTGGTTTCCATCTGATTGTTTGTGTGATTTTTTATGGTCTTGGATGTTTTGTTTGCTTTTTTCTTTTTTCCTTTGTGACTGTTTATTGTTGAAAAAGAGTATGCTAACTACCACTTTCTGTAAAAGCTCGAACTGTTAGATAGAGACGTAACCAAGGGGTCGCTAAAAAAAATAAAAATAAAAATGAAATGTATTTATAACAAGGGTCTATGGGTCTAACATGAACTGGACAGACACTGAACAACACTCACCCTGAGCTCTACACTGGATACTTGAAACCACCATCTCCAGAAATTTCTAGTTCTGTTACCATGTTAACAACCACTGACTCCAAAAGCTTGAACCGTTTGGTAGATGCATAGCAATGATTTATAGGGTGAAGAGTCTATGGGAACACACCCAGAAACAGAGTATATTCAGAGATTTTTTTTTTTTTTTTGAAAATGGAAAGAATATATTAGAAATAAGAGAATATACAAGGGGAGAGGACAAATACTAGCCCTCTGACTCAGAGGGCTTGAATGACTCTCTCCCAAAAGAATACAAAGTCTTGAAAATGAAAAGGCCAATAGCTCCTAGCCCTTTCCCCCAATAAAACAGCACTCTTCACCTTAAGTATATTCAGAGAAAATAGTTCCTGAAAGCATCAATTTCATAGTTTTCTTCCTTAAAGTTTGTTCAGTTTGTACCTTATCTGCATTCAAATCTTATAGCTTGTCATGTATGAAAACGATTTGATCACAAAATCAAGCTTCCATGATTAATTAGGATCTTCAGCCACTTCTCAAAAATTTGAATGCCTCAAATGTAGCCTCTCATCTGCTTGAATCTTTGAACATGTATAACCTTTAAAAGCTAGTCATCTTTACAATTGTTATCATGAAAAATCTATTAGATAACCTGGATTCTTAACCCCTAAGAGTAGTTATTTCTAAGGTTAAAAATCTCATTTCTACTGAATGTCCTTTAGCTTAAAAAATGAGAGATTCCTATCGAAACATTTTTATACATTTTTGTACATGTACAAACTGAAACAGTTTCATACCAGTAACTACCAAAACTGAAAGCCAACATTTTAAATTTTGAACCATGGTTATTTTTGCTCTATTAGTTCCTTTCAGTCTATATATCTTTCTCTGGTGTTTACTTTTCCTGTCATTTTTAAGCATAAAGTCTTGCTCCACAGATTGAAGCACATTAAACATTCTTATGAGGAAGAATGTTGATATTATCTTTAGTTTCTTCTTCTTCCATCCACCCCGATTTCTTCTTCCATCCTTTTCCCCTTTATTCTTTTTGTTATTTTTCATATAACTTAAAATCTATGTAACATCAACACTTCACTTTTTTGAATTTTGCCGTGTTGGATACTCGGACACTCGGACACTCGTGTTGACACTTGTGGACAGTTCAATGGGTACTTGCACATAATAATGTTAGATTTTGTGTGTCTATCTTGTGTGCACTTGCACATAATCTTGTCCGAACGTATTATCTAGTTCTAAGTTAATGTCTTTTGTGTATTGTGTAACAATGTTGGTTCTAAAAATACAAATTATTACTAAAATTAAAGCATATAATGATTGATACATGAATAAGTATGTATGTGTATCGCCGCGTCCGCGTATTGGGTGTTTTTAACTCACCGTGTCGGACACCGACACCCGTACCCGTGTCGGACACCGACACCCGTACCCGTATCAATGTTACATAGCTTAAAATGTATATTTACTTCTCCACATACATTTTCTTTTATAGGTATCTGGTTTTGCACTGCGCATTTTTTTGAGCATGCGGGCCTTTTGATATTTTGCATTCTTTTTACCTTTCTTGTTGACTTACTGCACTTTTTATCCTACTCAATGTAGTTTTTGTTTGATCTTTTGCTTCAATGCCAAAGCTTGAGCCAAGTATTTTTATGCATTATCTCTTATTTGATTGCCTTTTATGTTTTATGTTTTTGTTTCAGTTCTTTAGCTCGTTGAAAGATAACTTGAACGCAGAGGTGGCATTGGGTACTGTTACGAATGTTAAGGAAGCTTGTGCATGGCTAGGATATACATATCTTTTCATAAGGATGAAATCAAATCCATTGGAGTATGGGATAAGATGGGATGAGGTAGTCCTTGATATTTTTCAATTTTTGACATAGTGTTAATGCACCCCCTCTTTTTAGATATCATTAGAGATCATCACAAATGAAGTTGGGAAATCTCTATAAAATGATTCTACTTCTGTCTTTGGCAGGTCATGGCAGATCCTTCTTTAATCTCAAAGCAAAGATCTCTTGTAATAGATGCTACGCGTGACCTTGACAAAGCAAAAATGATGCGATTTGATGAGAAAAGTGACAATTACTACTGTACAGAGCTTGGACGCATTGCAAGCCACTATTATATTCAGTACTCCAGTGTGGAAACTTACAATGAAATGCTTAAACGTCACGAGTGATAGTAAGGTAGTTTGTAATGATGTGCTGTACTTCTTGCTTTCTTGCTGGTCTTTTTTCATTTTAATGTGTATATATTCAAAGCTGCAGTAAGTTAATAAGTTTTGTGATGTCACAAAATCCATATGTTTTGCGCACCAAGTAGGGACATTATAAAGTCTTGGGGAACACTTTTTCTGGAAAAAAAGCCTTATGGTGCACATGAAGATGCTGGGGATACTTATTAACTTATCCTTGCTAGGTTTTTTAGGTTTTCTCCCTCCCTAATGTTGCTAAAAGTTTGTTTGGTTTCGTTCTTAATTCTTTAACTGTTACAGGTAATTAACATGGTGGCCCATTCTTCTGAATTTGAAAATCTTGCTGTTAGAGAAGAGGAGCAGGATGAACTAGAAACCCTGGTTCGCAGATCATGTCCATTGGAATTAAAGGGTGGTCCGTCAAATAAACACGGGAAAATTTCAATTCTTATTCAGGTCTTTTCTTACTTTTGCTCCGCAATCATAGTTATGTCTCCCATATTGTGAGTGCAGAAAAGGGCTAAATTTAGAAATCATTTCTTGTTTTTGCTATCCGCAGTTGTACATATCACGTGGCTCAATAGATAGCTTTTCGCTAATTTTGGATGCAGCATATATAAGTGCCATCTTGGCTCGTATAATGCGGGCGTTATTTGAAATTTGCCTGCGTAGAGGATGGTGTGAGATGACTTCTTTTATGTTGGAATATTGCAAAGCCGTGGATCACCAAATATGGCCTCATCAGCATCCTCTCAGACAGTTCGACAAGGATCTTTCTCCAGAAGTTTGTCTAGCATCTTAATTATGCTATGCTGATACTGTACTTTCTCATGTGTTTAAATTTTACAATAGTACATCACTTTGCTCCAGATATTGAGAAAGCTTGAAGAACGAGAGGTGGACTTGGACCGGCTTCAGGAGATGGAGGAAAAAGACATTGGATCATTGATTCGATATGCACCTGGAGGAAAGGTAAAGTTACTTTTTGCAATGTTCTATGGGTATTATAGTTAGTATATGCATAACTCTCACTTAGCTTCATCTTATTTTGGTAGATGGTTAAACAATATTTAGGATATTTCCCATGGATCAACCTGTCTGCTACCGTAAGTCCAATCACCAGAACTGTTCTGAAGGTAAGTTCGTGATAGTTCTTTCTCTAAGCTTGAAGCCTACCAATTAATTATTAGAGTTTAGGATGTAATACCTTGTATTCTGATGTAAACTAACTTTTTCAGGTGGACTTGCTCATTACACCGAACTTCATTTGGAAGGATCGGTTTCATGGTGTTGTTCAACGTTGGTGGATTCTTGTTGAGGTGTAAGGTGTTAACCTGTTATGCTTGTTATCTCTAGTTAGTATGTTCCTAACCGTGTATTTGCCTTCTCTTTTTTTTCTAGGTAGCATGTCATGGATTTAGAATCTTAGATAGCATTCATATTTCTCTAGGTATGAGAAACGGATATCTGATCTCAGTGCCACTGCCTCACCACAACTGTTTATCTTTGAGGTGAGGGGTTCGCTGATTTTTTAAAATCTTATAAGGTCATCCATTTCGAAGGAACTTCACATAGAAACTTATGAGGCATCAAGAACCATCGACAAATATCTGATTTATGAAATTTACCATACATGACTAACCATCTCAAATAACTTTTGCTTATTGGAGAATTGAGATTGTAGCGTTGTCATTCCTATTGGGGCTTGACTAGGTTAGCTTGAAAGTTGCAAGTACTTCCTTCTTATCTATTTTTTTCTAGTTCTTCGAAAGTTCCATCTTATCATCCCAGTCTTGTTTTGGCCCATCTATTACGTGTTCTGTGATAGCGTAACAGTTTTCTCTAATAGTTGGTTGTTTCATAAAATCCCCATCTAAATTCAAAATTCTTTTGTTGCTTATCAATACTTGACATCAGGGAGCAACTCTCAACTCAGTCTTCATTTTATGGCTGATACCCTCCATAATCTCTCCCTCCTATAAGTAATAGAGCAACAAAATTTTAAATATGACATATTGATTATGTCATACCCTTTTGTATCTGAAGTGTAAACATTTTAGAGCCATGCCAATGAGTTTGGCTTTGTAAGGGTTGCTGTGTTCCTGTTTTTGACACCTCTTGTCCATATCTAACTCAGTCATAGGTGCTCAAATGACGTATATCTAACTTCTGTTTCTTGCTTCACTATATTGATGATATATTAGTGGTAGTCTTGATTGATATTTTCTTACTGTTTTGGTGATTACTTGGTGTTATATTCTAAGCATTTCTATTCACAGGGGAGTTTTTATTTTTTTTCCTATATTTTATCTGGAGGCAGTAAGTCGATTTCTAAACTGACTTTGGAGTTGGATTCTGAGAATGACCATATTTACCACTCAGAGCTCTTCACTCTGATGAAGCGTATGGCAAGAGGAGAGTCTCAAGAGCTCTTCACTCTATTCGGTTTGTAGGACTTTCAACAGCGTTGGCAAATGCACGGTATGCGTTTTATAGAACTTGATGCAGCATACTTTCAGCTATTTCTTCTATTCCTCTGCATATTAAGGAGTAAAAACCAAGAGAGAACAAGTTACAATTAGGTTTTCGAGGTTTACCTGAAAAGCTAAAGAGGTTTACGGGTATGGATTGGTTGACTCAAATAGGCTTCGAAAAGGTTTTGCCATTTGAACAGGGAGTTACATAGGGAAAGTAGGGAAGACTAATCGCATGGTGTTGTGGTTTATTGGTTCAAGTTAAGGATGCTGGACGTAGTATTGGAAGATCTGAGGGACATGCTTTTGACTGAAGATATGACTATAAAGAGTTGAATGGCGTAATTGGATTAATGTTCCCGCGCCCTATGTTGTTTTCTGTGAGAAGGCGAGGCAAGTCGAGGGCATAACGCCTCGCCTAGGCGTCGCCCGGGAAGATGAAGAACACCAGAAGAAGAACACCAGGAGGAGGTGCTTACCTAACTCCGGCCAGCCTGCTGTGTGCTGTGATGAGAGCAAGAAGATGAAGCAGCAGCAGCATGGCAGCAGTAGAAATAACAGAAAAAAAGAAAAGAGAAGAAAATAAGAGAAAGGATAAGAAAAGAAGAAGAAGAAGAGCAACTTACCTCCACCGGCGAGCTCGAGGGAAGAACGGCGAGGAGGTCGGCGGCAAGAAAACCCTAGCTTTCCCCTTTTCCTCTTACTTATTTTCTGTCGAGTCTCTCTCTCCCCTAAACCTACTTTAATTTTTAGTTTTTTGAGGGCCCCAATATAACCTTTAACAAAACAGAGTCATATACTTATCCAATAAAAACGTTTTAATCGAAAAAAAAGTTCAAAATTCATTTTTTATAAAAAAGACACACAAGGATTTGGGGAACCACGCATCAGTTCTGGGGCGACTGCCTTTTTGGTCCCCTGGTCGACCCTAAGCGACCGCCTAGGCGATAAAAGCGCCAACCAGTGGAAATTGAAGATAGTCGATGCGAGCTCCTTCAAAACGCCTTGCCCGGGGTTCCTAGGCGTCGCCTGTGACCACATAGCCCGCGCCAAATTGAAGAGTCTAACTAGCCTAGAGGCTAATAGGAAAGGAGTTACACAACCAAAAACCGAACAATCACTCCTCACTGTAGCAACAAAAGTAGGTTATATAACTTTTTTGTTCTCAGATACATAGGAAATAATGGGATCGCATGCGGAATTTATAGCGGTTAGGTGGTTCTGTTTTCTCTATTGACAACTTAGAAACAAAAAATTAGAAACCTCTCGTTTCCAGAATCCAAATAATTGTTTGTTTTCTTTTTTACAACTTCAAAATAGAAACTATCTAGAAACAAACCTTTTTTCCTTCTTTCTTTTTTTGATCGGTTAGAAACCCACTGTAGTCGAAATTCAAAACACTTATCAAATAGTATTCAAACTTCAAATGTAGAAAACTAAACATATACAGGTTCATTGGACTCTAAACAAGGACCCAATTAGGAAGTAACAAAGAGAGAAGAGGGAATTCATTTAGTAATTTTTAATGTTTTTGAAGATAAAAAAATGAAAAAAATCCATAAGAAAATGATTTTGGTAAATACTTCTGTCATGCAAGTATGCAACATCTGCTCTGGATTTTCTTTTCCTCCTAGTTCCATTTCAGGACCTCTATACATTTTCCTCGTTGTTATTACGGCCATACCCATCATATTGATCTTCAGTGCCCCTACGTCTTTGTACTTCCTGAATCCTGAGTTTTAGCTTTTCCATTCCTAGTTGGAAAGATGAGGTTGAGCCTACGAGCTCAGGTTCATAACTGTTAGTACATTTAGAACATCTTTTAAAAGTATGCAGAAGCTTTTCAGCCAGTCAGCCTTTCCCGAGCTCTGTAAGGTTCAGCACCTGCTTCCTGAGTCAGTATTCAAGATAAGTGAACCGTATCCATCTGATGTGCTTACAGATGCTCATCTTTGAAATGGTTTGGGAAATAGGTTGAAACAAATCATTCACTGTTATTCATTAGATGTGAATACTATGAGTAATATTCCGATAAGAATGATACTATTAGTAGTATATGCATTTTAATATGTTATTCATAAATATTTGGATTGGGATGCAGGTACTTCTAGTCCTGTGTCATACATATTGGGAAGAAAAACTTATGATTAAGTACAGAGCCGAAGATAAATGTCTTATTAAAGAAGTTGAACAAATTCTGCATTTAGTGATATGCTCCATTTCAAGATTTTATCAAACACCCAAATTCATCGTCACTAGAAGCTGATCCAAGACTTGAGCCATTCTTCGTTGAAGGGCGATAAGAAAATGAAACCTTGATAGGATACCTAGGTGGTACTATTTGGGTGCTATCTATCTGTTGAGACGTTATAACATGTTATGATCCCCAAACTGCATTCATTCTTTTACTTAAAACAAATTATCCACAGCTTGGGCATCAATTTTTCAAAAAAAGGATGAAAGTTTACAGATTCTAGTTTTCTTGGTAGGATGCTCAAATCATAACTGTAGCACCCTCACTTTTGGTCGAACGCTAGGAGGTAAAAACTCTCTTGCACTTTTGGCCGAGGGAGATACGTTTTGTATCTCTCTCTAAGAGTTTGTTGAATTTTGATTTGGAGTCGCAACCTGACTTTTAAGGGAATTAGGACCCTTTAGTTGGAAAATTGTTCCTTAGTCTTTTCTTTGAAAAACACTAATGTCGGTCTTCCTATGACTCATCTGCGATTTGAGATTCTGAATAAGAGAACTCTATTACGGGTCAGGAAGGTATGAGGCACCTGACAACCGCCCGATCCAAGATCAGTCTCTACTTCGTATTAGGGGTAATTTAAAAATACTTATTGTATGAACTGATTAGGAAATTTTGCACATAAGTTTGAATACTTC